>ONZH01012834.1:0-59393 GCA_900303285.1 Rhinella marina
GTCTCACCTCTTGGGCCCTCCACATAATTTTTAACGGTCTCACCTCTGGGCCTCCACATAATTTTTAAGAGTCTACCTCTTGGGCTCCACAAAATGTTTAACAGGTCTCACCTCTTGGGCCTCCACAAAATGTTTAACAGGTCTCACCTCTTGGGCCTCCACATAATTTTTAACAGGTCTCACCTCTTGGACCTCCACATAATTTTTAAACACGTCTCACCTCTTGGGCCTCCACATAATTTAACACGTCTCACCTCTTGGCCTCCACATAATTTTTAACACGTCTCACCTCTTGGGCTCCACATAATTTTTAATACGTCTCACTTCTTGGGCCTCCACAAAATGTTTAAGAGGTCTCACCTCTTGGGCCTCCACAAAATGTTTAAGAGGTTCACCTCTTGGGCTCCACAAAATGTTTAAGAGGTCTCACTCTTGGGCCTCCACAAAATGTTTAAGAGGTCTCACCTCTTGGGCTCCACAAAAGTTTAAGAGGTCTCACCTCTTGGGCCTCCAGCAAAAATTTTAAAGAGGTCTCACCTCTGGGCCCCACAAAAGGTTTAAGAGGTCTCACCTCTTGGGCCCCACAAATTTTATCAAGGTCTCACCTTCTTTGGGCCTCCACAAATTTTAAAGAGGTTGCAAACTCTCTTGGGCCTCCACAAATTTTAAAGAGGTCTCACCTTCTTGGGCCTCCACAAAAATGTTTAAAGGTCTCACCTCTTGGGCTCCACAAAATTTTATCAAAGGGTCTACCTCTTGGGGCCTCCACAAAATTTTATCAAGGTCTCACCTCTTGGCCTCCACAAAATTTTATAAGTTCTCACCTCTTGGGCCCTCCACAAATTTTTATCAAGGTCTCACCTCTTGGGCCTCCACAAAATTTTTAACAGGTCTCACCTCTTGGGCCTCCACATAATTTTACAGGTCTCACCTTTTTGGGCCTCCACAAAATTTTTAACAGGTCTCACCTTTTGGGCCTCCACATAATTTTATCAAGGTCTCACCTCTTGGCCTCCACAAATGTTTAAGAGGTCTCACCTCTTGGGCCTCCACAAAATTTTATCAAGGTCTCACCTCTTGGGCCTCCACAAAATTTTATCAAGGTCTCACCTCTTGGGCCTCCACAAATTTTTAACAGGTCTCACCTCTTGGGCCTCCACAAAATTTTATCAAGGTCTCACCTCTTGGGCCTCCACAAATTTTTATCAAGGTCTCACCTCTTGGGCCTCCACAAATGTTTAAGAGGTCTCACCTCTTGGGCCTCCACAAAATTTTTCAAGGTCTCACCTCTTGGGCCTCCACAAAAATTTTATCAAGGTCTCACCTCTTGGGCTCCACAAAATTTTTAACAGGTCTCACCTCTTGGGCCGCCACAAAATTTTATCAAGGTCTCACCTCTTGGGCCTCCACAAATTTTTATCAAGGTCTCACCTCTTGGGCCTCCACAAAATTTTTAACAGGTCTCACCTCTTGGGCCTCCACAAAATTTTATCAAGGTCTCACCTCTTGGGCCTCCACAAAATTTTATCAAGGTCTCACCTCTTGGGCCTCCACAAAATTTTTAACAGGTCTCACCTCTTGGGCCTCCACATAATTTTTATCAAGGTATCACCTCTTGGGCCTCCACAAAATTTTTAAACAGGTCTCTCACCTCTTGGGCCTCCACAAAATTTTATCAAGGTCTCACCTCTTGGGCCTCCACAAAATTTTTTAACAGGTCTCACCTCTTGGGCCTCCACAAAATTTTTAACAGGTCTCACCTCTTGGGCCGCCACAAAATTTTATCAAGGTCTCACCTCTTGGGCCTCCACAAATTTTTATCAAGGTCTCACCTCTTGGGCCTCCACAAAATTTTTAACAGGTCTCACCTCTTGGGCCTCCACATAATTTTATCAAGGTCTCACCTCTTGGGCCTCCACAAAATTTTATCAAGGTCTCACCTCTTGGGCCTCCACAAAATTTTTAACAGGTCTCACCTCTTGGGCCTCCACATAATTTTATCAAGGTATCACCTCTTGGGCCTCCACAAATTTTTAACAGGTCTCACCTCTTGGGCCTCCACAAAATTTTATCAAGGTCTCACCTCTTGGGCCTCCACAAAATTTTATCAGGTCTCACCTCTTGGGCCTCCACAAAATTTTATCAAGGTCTCACCTCTTGGGCCTAAACAAAATTTTTAACAGGTCTCACCTCTTGGGCCTCCACAAAATTTTCCATGAGCCTCTGGCCAGCCCACGGCCTCTTCCTGCCTTTTGCGGTCCTACGCATCCCTCAACATCCCCACTGCTTTACCTGCTAGACATGACACTGGGCCAGGTCGGGTCACTGACATCTCAAGCGCCAACAATTTGGGCATTTTAAGGCTTCTGCATGTGTTTGAGTTGTTTTTACATTTTAAAGAAGACATGTCTGACCACATCTCACACACACACACACAATGACAATTAGGGGTGGGGGTCTATTTGCTTTCCCCTTTGCCTATGCCATCTGTGGTTGTCATAGGCAACGTGATTTTAAGGGGTGCAGAATTTTATCTTCTTTTTTGTCTAGTTTGGCTTGGGGTCCATGGCAATGTAGAGGAAAGAAGGTTTCCTTGTATGGTCTCACTTTACAGAGAGGTTACATTGTCTTTGGAGTGTATTGTTGAGAGGCTGTGATAGTGGCGTAATAGTGTGACTTGGGCGCGTTATATGCACCCAGACATGCTTCCCCTGCTGTCCCAGTTGCATTCCAGCAGTGTTGGCATCCTTTTCTGAGGTTTCAGGGTGAACTTGGTGACCTCCAAGTGGTCGAATTGAGATTTCCAAGTGGCGAGCATTTTTTTCCCATAGACTTTAATGGGATTCGATATTCGGTCGAATAGTCGAATTTCGCGGTCTATTCGAATCGAATTTCGAACTTTCGAATATTTCACTACTCGCTCATCTCTATTCCTTAACCTTTTATTCCCATAAGGTATGTACCTCTCACAATTAGATAGTAGGATTAGAGTTGATCTAACGTGCTCGTACTGCTTGGATCCCCTGCGCTCCGCTGCGTAGCCATCTGGATCCGTCCTCACCTGCCTGTAAGTCAATGGGCATGGATCCTTTTGGTATCACACACTAGTGTGTGACACCAAACGCATCCGTCCTCCTCACCCGACAGTAAGTCAGTGGGGATGGATCCGTTTGGTATGACACACTCGTGTGTCATACCAAACGGATCCCCCCCCCATTGACTTACAGTCAGGTGAGGACAGATCCGGATGCCTGCGGGCATGCGAGCGCAGGGGATCCGAGCACTACAGTGCTCGTTACGAGCACGTTTGATCAACTCTAATTAGAATGCTTTTAAAAATATCCAATTTTGTGGCTGTATTTTTATTTTTGAGGACTTTGTCCATCTTTATCTCAAGCAATGAAAGAGATATACAGTAAAGAATTGTCTTTTAACTTGGCTGCATTTGAGAAAGAGGCAGAATCAGAAAGCTTGGACTGAATTGACTGAAATGCCTTCCACCTCTTCTATAGACAATGCATTTGAGGCACCAGACTCCATGTCTAGTTTGGCCACTAAATTACATTTTATGAAAGCGCACCCAATCCAGCCTGTGTCAGATGCTACTCATACATTGCCTTTTCAGGCGCACAAGGTTTACCTGAGTTCTGTGCCTGATGGCAGCGCAATTCAGAGGAAATGGCTATCCTATCGTGTAGAAACACAAGACCTTTTTTGTTCTACATGCATGGCTTTTTGCCCTAACAAAAAAAGCATGTTTATTATTGGTTGGAAGGTTGATAAAACACATGTGTATACACGCCTTAAAGGGTTATTCCCATCTTGGACAATGGGGGCCATATCGCTAGGATATGCCCCCATTGTCCTATAGGTGCTGGTCCCACCGCTGGGACCCGCACCTATATCGAGAACGGGGCCCCGAAAGTGAAGGAGGGCGCACCGCGGATGTGCGGCCACCCTCCATTCATTTGTATGGGGCCGCCGAAAATAGCCGAGTGCTGGCTTGGCTATTTCTGTCAGATCTATACAAATGAATGGGAGCTGGGCCGCGCACCTATAGGACAATGGGGGCATATCCTAGCGATATGCCCCCATTGTCCAAGATGGGAATAACCCTTTAAAGAACATGAGGAGTCAAACATTGCACCAGTCCTCTGTATCTGCTTATTTGTCTGCAGAGAAAAATGCAGACATTGAAACGTTAATCAATGTGAACCTTGTAAATAGACATAAGGAAAAGGTACAGCAAAATCGTGCAGTAGTTAAGAGAGTCATCGACATTGTCCTTTGTATTGCAAAGCTAGCCCTTTCCTACAGAGGGAAGGACGAGGCTGCTCTTGCTTTACTGAATGCTGAGTTAAATCATGGCAATTTTCTGGAACTGGCAATACTTTGTAGTAAATGTGATCCAACATTTAAAAAAACATGTTGATGAAGTTATAGCCTTAAGCCAAAAAACAGAAAAGGAAGGCACCCAGAAAGTAAAGGGAGAAGTAATCTTGTTACTTTCTTAAGCAAGACATCAATAAATCGGCTAATTCTAATAATGGGTAACATGGTAAAACAAAAAATATGTCAAGATGTTAAAGACGCTGTACAATTTAGCGTAGAAATGGACAGCACCCAGGATGTTTCCATGAAAGAACAATGCAGCATCATTCTGAGATATGTGAAGGACAGAAAAGTGTATGAACATCTTTTTTCTTTAATCAGTGTCAGCAGCACAACAGCAGAATAGCTGTACACAAAACTGAAAGAAGAGCTAGAGAAGTTCTCAGAAGTGTTCAGAACATCATTGGCTGTTCATTTGATGGTGCAGCAAATATGAGCGGGTGCTACAATGGAGCCCAGGCTCACATAAAAGCCACAGTGTTTAACTCCATATATACTTGGTGCTATGCTCACATTTACAATTTAGTTATCATTGATGTGACCCAGTGTGTCACTTCAGTGAAATCATTCTTTGGGCTACTGGAAAAAACATCAATTTTTTCTTCGAATCATACAAAACAACATCTATTTGGACAGAACAGGTATCATCCCAGTCTCAGGGCACAGCAAAATCAACCAGGTTAAAAAAAATAGGAAACACTTGGTGGTGGAGTAAGCCAAGGGCGCTGAGTACAATTTTTGGCTCATCCCATGATTATTCCAAGCAGCTTTATATTACTCTGTTGTACTGCTTGGAACACATTGCAGCCTCTCCTAGGTTTGACAGCAAAACTGTAAATGAGGCAAACGGTTTGCTCATAGCATTTCTATTTATGCAGATTTTTGAAATTGCAAGTCCCGCTTCTGACTATCAACAAACCCGAGGACTTGACATTCTACAGGCTTGGCAAATGATTGAGAATGTTAAAAGACAGATTGTTTGCCTAAGGGACTCATTTTCAGACCTAATTGCATTAGTTTATAGGTCTATTGAAAAGATTGAACCAGAGCTTGATGAACATTCTGTAACGGCTTTAATTGAATACAGTTTACCCAAGAAAAGGTCAGCAAAGAGAAAAATGATGGCTGGTGAATTAGGTACAGATGAGCCTCCTCCTGACCCCTTTAAGGGTTTTCAATGTCAAGTGTTTAACGTTGTTATAGACCAGGCAACAAACAGCATTGAGGCAAAAATGAATCCCTCATCCGTGATCTATCAACGTTAGACCCAAAAAGGTTTTGCCAGTTTAAAAGAAAAAAATCACAGAAAATGGTGCACTACAACGGTGAATGCAATATATGGCTAACCCTTACACTGATGTTAAAATGAGACTTTCGCCAATATATTCTTATATCAAGAACATACAGGAGCCCAAGCACCCCGTCAAGGTATCTCAAGTGGCACGGGACCTAACGCTCACCCTACTATGGTATAGGTAATTGCAGATAGGGGCATGAAGTCTGACACATAGCAACCAGCTCCCAGTTACCTCCAGCGTGAAATCACACATACGATGGGAGAGGGGTGGAAGCTGTGAGTCCCTCTTAACCCTGACGTCATGTGATCCAGGCTGCAAAGGTGCACCTAAATGTTGCCCATTAGTCAAATCAAGGCACATTCAACCTGTAGTTGCCACACCTCCAGGTATAAATGTCCAAACATAGTCACAGAAAAAAAGTGGTCTAAAATGGCAGAAAGTGCTCAAAAACCCCAAATGCTGTTGCTCATTTATGACCGGGGGATCAAATCCTGCACATATGGTCCGCTGCTGAACGTAATCCCCAGAAAAAATGCATACAATGGAGGATGCCTGCAGCGGACCACATGTACCACAACAACATCCTACACAGGATAACCAAGTGTGCGGATGCGACAAACTATATAACAAAAATTCGCAGAAAATGGTGCACTACAACGGTGAATGCAATTGACAATATATGGCTAACCCTCTCACTGATGTTAAAATGAGACGTTCGCCAATATATTCCTATATCAAGAATATACCGGAACCCGAGCACCGTGTCAAGGTATCTCAAGTGGCACGGGACCTAACGCTCACCCTACTATGGTATAGGTAATTACAGATAGGGACATGAAGTCCGACACACAGCAACCAGCTCCCAGTTACCTCCAGCGTGAAGTCACACATACGATAGGAGTCCCTCTTAACCCTGACGTCATGTGACCCAGGCTGCAAAGGTGCACCTAAATTTTTCCCATTAGTCAAATCAAGGCACATTTAACCTAGAGTTGCCACACCTCCAGGTATAAATGTCCAAACACAGTCACAGAAAAAAAGTGGTCTAAAATGGCAGAAAGTGCTCAAAAACTCCAAATGCTATTGCGCATTTATGACCGGGAGAGCAAATCTTGCACATATGGTCCGCTGCTGAACATAATCCCCAGCAAAGCCTGGGTCACATGACGTCAGGGTTAAGAGGGACTCACAGTCTCCACCCCCCTCCCATCGTATGTGTGATTTTACGCTGGAGGTAACTGGGAGCTGGTTGCTATGTGTCGGACTTCATGCCCCTATCTGCAATTACCTATACCATAGTAGGGTGAGCTTTAGGTCCCGTGCCACTTGAGATACCTTGACGGAGTGCTCGGGCTCCGGTATGTTCTTGAATCTTGATATAAGAATATATTGGCAAAAGTCTCATTTTAACATCAGTGTGAGGGTTAGCCATATATAGTCAATTGTATTTACCGTTGTAGTGCACCATTTTCTGTGAATTTTTGTTATATAGTTTGTCACATCCGCACACTTGGTTATCCTGTGTAGGATGTTGTTGGGTATATGTGGTCCGCTGCAGGCATCCTCCATTGTATGCATTTTTGCTGGGGATTACGTTCAGTAGCGGACCATATGTGCAGGATTTGCTCCCCTGGTCATAAATGCGCAACAGCATTTGGGGTTTTTGAGCACTTTCTGCCATTTTAGAGCACTTTTTTTCGTGACTGTGTTTTGCCAGTTTACTCAAAAAGACATTCCATTTGAGTCTTTAAAAACTGTAGCTAAGTTGGCAGACGTAGATATTGTACAACTAAAACTTGAGCTTCTTAGCTTCCAAGAGAACTATGCCACTCTGAAAAAACCAATCCCTGCTGCAACAAATGTTATAGAAGCTGAGGATGATAGTGATGGCGAGGAAAACATCAGTGACAGAAGACATGCAGCTTGTGAAAATTGCCTTACTTTACAGACTTTTATATGATCACAACTTACATTCTGCAGCATATATAAATCTATTTGCTGTCTATAAAGCGCTCCTCACTCTGGCCTATACTCAAGTTTCTAGTGAGAGAGTGTTTTCAAAACTCAAAATTGTTAAAAATCGGTTGAGGTCATTGATTGGACAAGAACTTTTAGAATCACTAATTTGAACATTGAGAGAGATATTTCAATGTCTTTGGATTCTGATGACATTGTTAATCAATTTGCTAATTCATCTTCTGTTCTACAAAAACTACTACTGTAGTGGAGTTTGACAGTGACCAGATCCTCCCTAGTGGTAATTTACATTATGGCCTAATTTTGTTCAGTTTACAGTTGTGTTACAACTTTTCTCTGGTGGTTTTCTTTGTGTGTATAGCATTATGATAATGCTGTTCTATTTAAAGTTACATTATTTATTTTGTGAAATTTTTATCAGCAGTAAGCACTATAAAGGGTCTGATATGTTTCTGGTATTAATGTTTGGGTATTTCCCATTTTGCTTGATCCCTGTGCTATTTTGTCTATGTCTGCTGTCTTTTGAACAAAGCCTGATGCAGATGTGAACATACCCTAAGTTAAAGGGAATCTGTCAGCTCTGAAATACCCTCCAAACTAGAGTAAGCGGTGTATAATGTAAGTGACGTCAGGTCTGGTTATGTAATTTTTATCTTCACACGCATTCTGACTCTGTTCTTGCATAATAACTGTTATCACTCAAATACCAAATCTGGCCACTACACATTTTTTTGCTACCATGCATAGTAAAAACAATTTTCTGTGCAAAGATGGTAGAATTAAAAGGGTTGTTCCATGAAAGAAAAGATAGGAGATAAGTATATGATCCCTGGGGATCTGACAGATGGGATCCCCAGTGTTCAGGAGAACGATGGAAATGAAAGTCCTCCTGTAAATTAAAGGGAACCTGTCATCTCCGAAACACCCCCTGAACTAGAGTAAGCGTTGTATAGTGTAAGTGATGCTGAATCCGAATATGTAATTTTTATCTTCCTACTCACTTGCATTCTGACGCTGTGCTCCCACAAACCAGCAGTAAAATGCACTCACTGGACTCCAGTGCTCACTCACATAATGGAGAGGACTCAAAGAAGAGTCCAGTGAGTGCATTTTACTGCAAGTTTGTGGGAGCACAGCATCGGATTGGAAGCGAGTATGAAAATAAAACTTACATACTCGGATTGAGCATCACTTACACTATACACCACTTACTCTAGTTCAGGGGGTGTTTCGTGATGACAGGTTCCCTTTAAGCGCTGGGGTGACTGACGTGCTATTCACTTTCATAAGGCTGTGTATTATCATTGTACAACAAGAGTGCCAGTCACACAAATGTGTTGGAGCTTCATTCACAGAGAGACTTTTAGTTCCCCTTATCATTGAGGGTTCCAGCAGTTAGGCCCAAACAATCAGAAACTGTGGATAGGGAATACATTTCTTTCATGGGGAAAGCCTTTTAAATATATATAACCTTAAAATTAAGTGCCATGTTTGCATTGCCTAAAAAGAAATCTCACTTTCATATTCAGTGGACAATACTGTTGTGATTTGTATTGTGTGCTAAAATGCACACACCTATGTGAATAAGGCCTGAAAATGGACATGTATTATTTCCACGTAGCAGTAGGGTGGGCCCTCCAGAATCATTTTGACCTGTGGGCCCGAGGCACCCCAGTCAGGCACTGTATATGATACATGACTTTAATACAAAGGCACACTAACTGTATCACTGAAATAGATTAAAGGGGTTGTCCCACGGAAAATATTGTACAGTTTTCAAACCAGCACCTGGATCTGAATACTTTTGTATTTGCATGTAAAAAAAAATTTGTGTAGCTACCGAGTTATTCAGTAAAATGTATCCTTATAGTGCCACTTAAATTCGTATTTCTTTGAACTGCTCATTGAGAAGGTCGCACATGCTCAGTTTCATCCTTCAACTGTCTCCTGAGCTGTGATAGGGAGAGCATGGACACGCCCCCTTAGCTACAGTAGAAAATACACTCCCCTTCAGCTGCCAGCTTGATATAAATCTAGCAGAGCAGTGAATGGGGAGATCTCTGGATCCATGTGAGGTACAGGGCTGTTTCTAGCTTTATTAGAAAGGTATTGTCATGGACTATATGATGTCTGATTTTTATTTTTTACATTATTCATGGGATAACCCCTTTAACTCTGAATGTCAGTGCACTAGAAAATGATACACGTGGCGCGGGCCAAGACGAGGGGTAGGCAACAATAGGCTACTGCCTAGGGCACCACCTGACAACAAGAGTGGAGGGGCACATTTTTTTTTAGTTAAATGTAAAAAAAATAAGAAGTGCACTGAGCCCAATATGCTCCTCCGTTCTCTGATTGATGGAAATGCTGATGAAATAATGGGTGCTTCTGTTAGGCTTCATTGACACGTCCGTATGTCATTGCGGATCCGCAAAACACGTATGTCATTTTGCGGACCGCACATGGCCGGCTCTATAATAGAAATGCCTTTTCTTGTCCATGGATGCAGACAAGAATAGGACATGTTTTATTGAAAATGAATGGGTCCTCAAAATTGCGGAACGGATGCTGACACATTATATGGTCCATTCACATGTCCTGTTTTTCTTTCCTGATTCGATCCTGATGCAGATCCATTCATTTCAATGGGTTCTGAAAAAATGCGGATCAGATCAGGAAAGAAAAACAGGACGTGTGAATGGAGCCTTAGTCTGAGTGAGGAGCGAAGCGCTCATAAAGCAGGAAAATACACCATACAGCAAGGTGAAAGTTATAGGTCGTCCTGTAGCCAGATGGATAACTGTGTTAAGGAGCGGTACAGCACCCTCTAGTGTCTGGCTGTACGAGATATGTTATCTGGGAACCAGGCTGAAGTGTTGTGGCACTACAATGCTCTCATGTTGCTCTTGTGGATTCTCCCTGGCCTTTGACATGTAGGGCATCAGGCAGCTCTGTAGGGAGGTAAGAGCAAGAGCACAGGGACTGAAGCCAGACATGAGGGAGGTCAGGAGGCTGGCAGCTGCTGCAAACTTAGAACAGCCTTTAACCTGCCTGACTCCCCCAGTTAGTGAGGATTCCTAGGTGAGACTTTTACAGTTAAAGGGAGTCTGTCAATTGCAGCCCCCCACACACCCCCCCCCTGAAAAAAAATAAGGTTTCCAAACAACATCTCCTAGCAACCATCAGTGAAAAACGTATTGCAATGGATGAAATGCGTTTTTCACTGAAGCCCCATTCACTTTTATGGGACTAGGGCTGCATGAAAAATGCAGAATATAGAACATGCTGCGATTCTCACGCAGAAGAACTGATGCGTGAAACAAAAAAATCAATATAGGCAGGCCCACTGAAATGAATGGGTCAGGATTCAGTTCAGGGACTATGCGTGCACTTCATGCATCACACCCGTGCGGGAAAACTCATTCGTGTGAAAGGGGCCTAAGGACTGGAGTTGAGGAACACTGCTTTAGTCAGCTAAGTATTGTGACACAGCAGGGAAACCCAGTGCACATTAGTATATTGGATTCAGACAGGCATGGGATTCAGCCAGTTCTCTCAGGTTCTCCAGATCCGGTTGTTCAAATTACAGATCCGGCTGGCAGCTGGAGATGAGCCCTTCCATTCCATAGTTTAGCTCCCTTAGGCTTTTTAAAAGTTGGGTGGTATGTGTGTGTGTAGTGTATGTGTGGTGTAATTATGTATGTGTACCATGTAGATGGTGTACTTATGTGTGTGTGTTGCACATATATGATGAATATATAAATGTGTCATGGCGCTGCATGTCCGCTGTTGAGTAGGGAACCTGTTTAAAAATTTAAATCCCACCCCTGGATTCAGAGGTGTAGCTATGGCCATAGCAGCTAGTACTGGGCAATGAGGTGTCAGGAGGCCTGGCTGCAAAGATGAGGGGGGAAATAAATCTGCCAAGTCTGCCTGTCTGCTGATTCATAGAACATGGGTTAGTGTATTGCATAAGGTCGTGTACAGGTTTAGTGTGCATATGTGTGTAGGACTGTGTGCAGGGTCATATATGGATATACACTGTGTGCAGAATTATTAGGCAAATGAGTATTTTGATCACATTATCCTTTTTATACATGTTGTCCTACTCCATGCTGTATAGGCTTGAAAGCCAACTACCAATTAAGTAAATCAGGTGATGTGCATCTCTGTAATGAGGAGGGGTGTGGTCTAATGACATCAACACCCTATATAAGGTGTGCTTAATTATTAGGCAACTTCCTTTCCTTTGGCAAAATGGGTCAGAAGAGAGATTTGACGGACTCTGAAAAGTCAAAATTGTGAGATGTCTTGCAGATGGATGCAGCAGTCTTGAAATTGCCAAACTTTTGAAGTGTGATCACCGAACAATCAAGCATTTCATGGCAAATAGCCAACAGGGTCGCAAGAAGCATGTTGAAAAAAAAAGGCGCAAAAAAATTGCCCATGAATTGAGGAAAATCAAGCGTGAAGCTGCCAAGATGCCATTTGCCACCAGTTTTGCCATCTTTCAGAGCTGCAACGTTACTGGGGTATCAAAAAGGACAAGGTGTGCGATACTCGGGGCATGGCCAAGGTAAGGAAGACTGAAAAACGACCACCTTTGAACAAGAAACATAAGATAAAACGTCAAGACTGGGCCAAGAAATATCTTAAGACTGATTTTTCTAAGGTTTTATAGACTGATGAAATGAGAGTGACTCTTGATGGGCCAGATGGATGGGCCCGAGGCTGGATCAGTAAAGGGCAGAGAGCTCCACTCCGACTCAGACGCCAGCAAGGTGGATGTGGGGTACTGGTATGGGCTGGTATCATCAAAGATGAACTTGTGGGACCTTTTCGGGTTGAGGATGGAGTCAAGCTCAACTCCCAGACCTACTGCCAGTTTCTGGAAGACACCTTCTTCAAGCAGAGGTACAGGAAGAAGTCGGTATCGTTCAAGAAAAACATGATTTTCATGCAGGACAATGCTCCATTACATGCATCCAAATACTCCACAGCGTAGCTGGCCAGTAAAGGTCTAAAAGAAGAAAAAATAATGACGTGGCCCCCATGTTCACATGATCTGAACCCCATAGAGAACCTGTAGTCCCTCATAAAATGTGAGATCTACAGGGAGGGAAAACAGTACACCTCTTGGAACAGTGTCTGGGAGGCTTTGGTGGCTGCTGTACGCAATGTTGATCGTAAAAAGATCAAGCAACTGACAGAATCTATGGATGGAAGGCTTTTGAGTGTCATCGTAAAGAAAGGTGGCTATATTGGTCACTGATTTTTTTGTTTTTGTTTTTGAATGTCAGAAATGTTTATTTCTAAATTTTGTATTGTTATATTGGTTTACCTGGTGAAAATAAACAAGTGAGATGGGTATATAATTGTTTTTTATTAAGTTGCCTAATAATTCTGCAAAGTAATAGTTACCTGCACAAACAGATATCCTCCTAAGATAGCCAAATCTAAAAAAAAACCACTCCAACTTCCAAAAATATTAAGCTTTGATATTTTTGGGTTGATTGAGAACATAGTTGTTGTTCAATAATAAAAAGAATCTTCTCAAATACAACTTGCCTAATAATTCTGCACACAGTGTATATGTATATGGATGGTATTTAATTTATTTTCTACACTTATATAGCGCTGACCTTACAACAATGCCTGTACAAGCATCATAAATGCCTGTTCAGGCCATTTTACTCCCTGAAAAAAAGACTAATGCGTATTTTTAAACATGGTCTTTTTCTAGTCAAGCGTGCTGTATTAGCAGCCTGCCAGGTCCGGCACAAGGAAGCCCCGCCTCTCTTCTTATAAGCTCCGCCCCTCACAGACTTTCCCTCTCCGGGATCAGCTCCAGACTAAACAGCACATTATGTGTACAGGACCTGTGGTGATGTCACAGTCATGTGATCAGTCACGTGTATGGGAGGAATTAAGAGAACTCGTGAGGCTCCGTGTAGGACTGTGCTTGGTATGATGTTTCCTTAGTGGAGCATGTGTAAAGCAGGACTATGTAAGCATATTGTGGAGTTTTCTATGTGCAATGGGCCATGTACCAGAGCTGTGTGTACAATGGGCCATGTAGCAGTGTTGTGTGTGCAGTGGGCCATGTGGCAGGGCTGTGTGTGCAATGGACCATTGTTAGCCCAGCGGTCCATGACAGCGCTGCTGTCCCCTACATGGGCACGGGTGCCGGGCTCCCTCTTTCCCTCCTGCTGCCATGCGCTGTTACTTTCTGCTTTAGTCTTATACTGTTGTTTGAGAGTGCACGAGTGTGTATTGCCTCCCTTGTGAGACTGCACATACCCACCCTCTATGTCCCCAGCCTACGGCTGAGTTTCAGGAAGTATTTAAGGGAGCTTCTTGCCCCAGGAATCTTGGACACTAGCTAGTCTAGCTCCTAATGTGAAGGTGTTTCTGGAGATTGAAAAACTACAGGGGTGGGAGGGGGGTGACTTTCTATCTCTCTCTCTCTCTCTCCCCTTCTGCTAGTATAAAATTATATATATATATATATTTTTTTTTTTTTTTGTGTATATATATATATATATATATATATATATATATATATACACAAAATTTGTACTCCTCCTCTGCTAAATGTAACCCTCAAAAATGGTAAGAGGAGTATTTTTACTCTTCTGAAAAAAATGTAGTGCAACCTCAGGTTCTGACATATTCTGCAGAGCTTTACAGACTTTAGCATCAAGCTGTTCCCAATGGGGCTCACAATCTAAGTTATTTGAGAAGTGGGAGGCAACCTGAGTATCTGGAGGAAACCCATGGGGGGAGAACATATAGACTCCATACAGATGCCATGCCGATGGTATAGCAATGATTATAATACTGTGTGCATTATGGCTTATTTATATAGGACTGGGCTGCCTTTTAAAGGCTCTGTTAATATCACATTTAGGCCTCATTATACACTTAGATGTATATATTAAAGAAATGCCTCTGGATGCCGTACAGTGTCCAAAAAACAAAACAAAACACTGGCTACTATTGTATGAAATAGTGTAGCCTAATACACTTCAGTACTTTTATTTTTGGTATTGTGGTATACTTTTGCATAACGGTCAGGCAGAGGCCAAATGGACAGTCTTTTTGCCGTCATCTAGCCAATGTAATCCTAGACATAGTTACCGTGTATGTGATATTTGTATTTTATGTATATTAGGTACTTTATATATACATATAAATATATATTCAATGGCCCAGAAAAGATTAAAAGGGATTTTCTAGGAGCATTAAAATTAGCTTAAGGCTACTTTCACACTAGCGTTAGAGTTTTCCGGTATTGAGTTCCGTCATAGGGGCCCAATACCAGGGGAAAAAAAACGCTTCAGTTTTGTCCCCATTCATTGTCAATGGGACAAAACTGAACTGAACAGAACGGAATGCTTCAAAATGCATTCCGTTCAGTTTAGTTGCATCTCCAGACTGGAGAGTAAACCGCAACATGTTGTATTTTGCTTTCCGTCCTGGGGATCCAGAGCAAGACGGATCCGTAATGACACAATGTCTGACACAATAGAAAACGGATCCGTCCTCCATTGACTTTCAATGGAGTTAATGACGGATCCGTCCCGGCAATGTTAATACAACCGGATTCGTTCATAACGGATGTAGATGGCTGTATTATCAGTAACGGAAGCGTTTTTTCTGAACCCTGCCGGATCCAGCAAAAACGATGGTGTGAAAGTACCCGAAGTCACAGAGCACCTCCACCAGTGTAAAACGTAGCCTTTATTAGTAATAACTAAAAATACACGAAAATTAGTTAATTAAAATTAATGTGACTAGGGAGTAGGAGGCACTGATACTACAGAAAGGGAAAATAAGTCACACTAATCACTGCCCCTACAAACTATTGACCCTGACTAGAAAACGGAATGGCCACCCAGATAGGGGCGATCTAGTGTGAGGAATCTCCTAAAGGCCCTAGATTGCCCTGACAAGGGATAGATACCACCACCAGATAGATCTCAATCAAGTACGTCAGAGGTCCTTATATTTCATCCAAGATCTCATGTAGTTTATTATAAATAACAAATAATTATACCACATTTGGAAAATCCAAATAAAAAATGGTCATAATCAATACTGATTAGCCTATAAAAAAAAGATATAATAGTCTACAATGCTAATATGTGTCCCGACGTGTTTCCCTACACCATCTAGGGTGTCAGTTCTTCACGGGACTGTATGACGGTTAACACCCTCTACACTATTAGGGCTTATTCACACGACCGTATGAACAAGTTCGCATCCATTCTGCAATTTTGTGGAACGGGTAAGGACTAGAGATGAGCAAGCATGCTCGTCCGAGCTTAGTGCTGGTTCGAGCATTAGGGTACTCGTATGTGCTCAATGCTCGGACGAGCATCTCGCCATGCTCGAGGAAATGGCATCTCCCGCATTTTGAATTTTTGGAGCCTATAACTCAGCCAATCACTAGCCAGGAGACTCTGCGGCACCCCCCAGCATCACGTGGGGCCTTACATGTCGATAGCAGGGGTTGGCTGGCCAGATCAGGTGACCCTGGAATATACTAGTGACGTCCGGCGGTGCTCGGCTCAGAGGCTGTCTGGATGTCGTTAGGGACAGATCTGCTGCGTTTCAGGGAGAGTGTTAGGGCCTGGATTTAGTTCTCTGTTAGGCAGGAGTGATCTCAAAAGAACCCAACAGCCCTTCTAAGGGCTACAAGACACTTTTTTGTGTCTCCTTCTGGCTGGGCTGGCTGGCACTAGTAGTGCAGCTATCGCCATATTTGCAGCAGTTTGCAGGGAGACTGCAAATAGGTTTTTTTTGCTCTCAGTGATATAGAAAAATCTGAGTGCGACATTTTTCTGGGTTGCAGTGAAAATAGCCACAGTCATCAGGGGCTGAGTTTGCTCTCTGATATATTCCGCACGTCACGTAAAAAAAAAAAAAAAAAAAGCTTTTTTTGTTGTTTTATCTCAGTGATACAAATCCATTTCATACAGCTGTGTGGAACCATTCTGTGTGTCACAGTTCAGCTGTCCAGTCACCACAAGCCACAATCCGTATTTTCTGTCCAGGTGACCCATACTGTACGTCACGTAATTAAAAAAAGGTCTTTTGCTCTCACTGATACAGCTACCTTAGAAAAATCTCTGTGCTACATTTTTCCGGGGTGCAGTGAAAATAGCCACAGTCAGCAGGGGCTGAGTTTGCTCTCTGATATATTCTGCACGTCACGTAAAAAAAAAACACACACAAAAAAAAAACTTAGTTTTTTTTGTTGTTTTATCTCAGTGATACAAATCCATTTCATACAGCTGTGTGGAACCATTCTGTGTGTCACAGTTCAGCTGTCCAGTCACCACAAGCCACAATCCGTATTTTCTGTCCAGGTGACCCATACTGTACGTCACGTAATTAAAAAAAGGTCTTTTGCTCTCACTGATACAGCTACATTAGAAAAATCTCTGTGCGACATTTTTCCGGGGTGCAGTGAAAATAGCCACAGTCAGCAGGGGCTGAGTTTGCTCTCTGATATATTCTGCACGTCACGTAAAAAAAAAACACACAAAAAAAAGTTTGTTTTTTTTGTTCTTTTATCTCAGTGATACAAATCCATTTCATACAGCTGTGTGGAACCATTCTGTGTGTCACAGTTCAGCTGTCCAGTCACCACAAACCACAATCCGTATTTTCTGTCCAGGTGACCCATACTGTACGTCACGTAATTAAAAAAAGGTCTTTTGCTCTCACTGATACAGCTACATTAGAAAAATCTCTGTGCGACATTTTTAAGGGGTGCAGTGAAAATAGCCACAGTCAGCAGGGGCTGAGTTTGCTCTCTGATATTGTAATAGGAGATATTAATTATTGGTATTTTGAGGCGTACCACTAATTAATATTCATAAATAGGCAAAAACCCGCTTCCGCTAGTTCCGCCTATTTATGCCTAAGTGACTCTCTATTGCCTTTCACACGACCTAAGAGGGACTCAAAGTACACGTTAACACTGCAATAAACACTGTACACTGTATTATAAATAATAACAATATTTATTATTTATCAACAATACAGTACAATAAAAACCTAGCTACACTACACAATCCCGTTAACTCCAACCACGTTACTTACTAAACAATACACACACACACTTATAAAGCAGCCCTCCCCAACCTATTCTAAATCACTGTCCCTGGGAAAAAAGGGGTTAAGTTACAATCAGGGGAACACAAGGGGTTTTGGCAGGGAAGGGGTTAATGGTATTATGGTAGGGCAAGGGTACAGGGGTGAATCAGGGCAACAGGGCAGGGGTTAACAGTAGGGAGTTGGCAGGGCTGGCCTTCCAGGGGGATCAGACACAAGGGGTTAATATCAGGGTTAATCCAGGGGTTACAGGGAGTTGGTGGTATAGGGCAGGGGTTCAGGCACAGGGGTTAAATCAAGGGTTCCAGGGGTTGCAGGGCAGGGCAATCAGGGGTTGATGGCGAGGTAAGGGTTAATTCCAGGGATAAATCCAGGGGTAGCAGGGCAGGGCAGGATCAGGGCAGCAGGGTTGCAGCAGGAATGCTGGGAGCAGGGGTTATCAGGGGATACAGTTACTCAGCCTGTCCAGGGGTCTTCAGGGGGGTTGCTTGTCCTTCGTCCAGGGGATGATTCTGGGGGTCCTTCAGGGGGTCTTCAGGCTGGGGAGGCACGGCTCAACTGAAGAGCGCAGCGCGATCGGGTTATTTAAACCCGGTCGCGCTCGCTCCCGTGCTCCCGCGCTGCCGGTGTGCGCGCTTGCGAGCGCACGCCGGCAGCTGTGCACTCCTGGGGCCGGCGCGCTGATATGACGTCAGCGCGCCGGGCCCGAGCGCCCAGGAATTTCACAGGCGGAGGATCTCTTTGATCCTCCTGCCTGTGAATCTCCCATATCTCCGGCGCTGTAATTACAGCGCCGGAGGAGGGAGGAGACCAGAGACAGGGAAACTGTTTGTTTCCCTGTCATGTTAATCACCCCCAACAGCGTTGAGGGTGGTTAACAAAAGGGACAGAGGATCTTATCGATCCTCTGTCCTTTTGAAGTGCCTGAGACTGGACTGATAGTCCAGTCATCAGGTCACCATCTGCAAGCGCATTAGTATGCGCTTGCAGGTTACCGAGGGGGCACCTGGACATGGGGGACATTATTTTATATACATATAGATAGATGTATATATATAAATCTGGGGCATATATACATACATCTATATGTATCAGGCACTTTGGGCATGAATGGGGGCATTAATATAAACAGGGGGAATATTATATACATATAGATGCATATATATACATATGGGGCATATATACATACATCTATATGTATCAGGCACCTTGGGCATGAATGGGGACACAAAATATATAAATATATATATATAAATATAGGTGCAAGCAAATGGGGCTCATGCACACATATCTATATATATATATATATATATATATATACATACAGTTAGAGCACCTGGTGGATAACCACATCCACCAGGGCTTCAGGCCTTCGTGGCCATGGGGCCACATACCCTCAATTTGGGGCCACCCATATATGCATATACATATGGGTATATGCATATATTGTAGGCGGCGCCCACACTTCCTTCTACAGATATATTCTGCACGTCATGTTAAAAAAAAAACACACAAAAAAAAACTATGTTTTTTTTGTTCTTTTATCTCAGTGATACAAATCCATTTCATACAGCTGTGTGGAACCATTCTGTGTGTCACAGTTCAGCTGTCCAGTCACCACAAACCACAATCCGTATTTTCTGTCCAGGTGACCCATACTGTACGTCACGTAATTAAAAAAGGTCTTTTGCTCTCCCTGATACAGCTACATTAGAAAAATCTGAGTGCGACATTTTTCCGGGGTGCAGTGAAAATAGCCACAGTCAGCATGGGCTGAGTTTGCTCTCTGATATATTCTGCACGTCACGTAAAAAAAAACACACAAAAAAAAAGTTTGTTTTTTTTGTTATTTTATCTCAGTGATACAAATCCATTTCATATAGCTGTGTGGAACCATTCTGTGTGTCACAGTTCAGCTGTCCAGTCACCACAAACCACAATCCGTATTTTCTGTCCAGGTGACCCATACTGTACGTCACGTAATGAAAAAGGTCTTTTGCTCTCACTGATACAGCTACATTAGAAAAATCTCTGTGCGACATTTGTCTGGGTTGCACTTAAGCAGACCAAGTCTGCCTAATCTAATAGTTTCAGTGTAATTGCTCCATACTGCACGGTACGTAATAAAATATGTAATTTTGCTCTAACTTATCCACCTATATATTAACTTGTTCAGATTGAACAAGTTTGTGGGTTTCAGTACAGCACGCCCATGTTTTTTTTTTTTTTGTATATATAATACACTTATATACAGAAAATGTTGAACCCCAGGGCTAAGGGTGGAGGACGAGGGCGTGGGCATTAAATTACTGCAGGGGGCAGGGGGCAGAGGCCGTGGTCCTGGGCAGGGTGAGACAGTACCTGCTGATGAGGGAGCAGGGGAACGCCGCAGAGCTACACTCCCTAGCTTCATGTCTCAACTTACAGGGACACGTGGTAGAGCACTGTTGAAACCACAACAGTGCAAACAGGTGATGTCGTGGATTGCGGACAATGCTTCAAGTAATTTGTCCACCAGTCAGTCTTCCACGCAGTCCACCCACGTTATCCAAGGGAGCACTCCTCTGGCTCCTCCACCTCAACCTCCTTCCCCCCAGTCTGCCCCCTCCCAGGAAAATTTGGAATGCGATCCGGCATACAGACAGTTGCCCAAGTTTTCCAACTGTCGCAGTCTGTGGGTGATGACATTATTGACTTAGCGGAAGAAGTGTGTAAAGATGTGTCGGACGATGAGGAGACATGGTTGTCAGACAGTGGTGAAGTTGTTGTCAGGGCAGGAATCGGAGGATGACGAGGTGACTGACCCAAGCTGGGTTGATAAGCCGAGTGAAGACAGTGCTTCTGAGGCGGAGGCGAATGCTGCACCCGAACAGGTTGGAAGAGGCAGTGGTGTGGCCAGAGGGAGAAGCAGGGCCAGAGCTGGTGCATCAGCAGCAACTGTTTCACGTAGCGAAGCTCCCGTGGCGAGGCCTAGATGTTCGCAAGTCTGGAGGTTCTTTAAAGAAATTGAGGATGACCGACGGACTGTGGTGTGCAACCTGTGCCACACCAGGATCAGCAGGGGTGCCACCACTACTAGCCTAACCACCACCAGCATGCGCAGGCATATGAGTGCTAAACACCCCACTCAATGGAACCAAGGCCGTTCACCTCCTGCGGGTCACACCACTGCTCCTTCCCCTGTGTCACTCGCTGCCTCTGCTAGTCAACCCCCTGCCCAGGACCCCGGCACAAGCGCCTCCCGCCAGAAAACCACACCTTCGCCTCCACGATCCTCCACAACCTCCACCAATGTGTCCCTGCGCAGCGTTCAGCTGTCTTTACAGCAGACGCTGGAGCACAAGAGGAAATACAGTTCCACCCACATGCCCAAGCCCTCAACGTCCACATCTCCAAATTGCTGAGCCTGGAGATGCTGCCCTATAGGCTGGTAGAGACCGAGGCCTTTCGCAACCTTATGGCGGTGGCTGCCCCTCGGTATTCGGTCCCCAGCCGCCACTATTTTTCCTGATGTGCCGTCCCAGCCCTACACCAGCACGTGTCACAGAACATCATCCGTGCCCTGACCAACGCTGTTTCTGAGAAGGTCCACCTAACCACGGACACGTGGACAAGTGCTGACGGGCAGGGACATTATATATCACTGACGGCACATCGGGTTAACTTGGTGGAGGCTGGGACCGAGTCTGACCCTGGGACCGCTCATGTACTGCCCACACCGAGGATTGCGGGGCCTACCTCGGTCACGGTCTCTCAGACGTACTATGCCTCCTCCTCCGACCCCTCCTCCTCCTCCACCTCCTCCTCGGAATTACCATCCGTGGGCACGGCGCCTTCAGTCGGTAGCTCTAGGCGCAGCAGCAGTGCCGTGGCTAAGCGCCAGCAGGCGGTGCTCAAACTGCTGAGCTTAGGTGACAAAAGGCACACCACCCAAGAACTATTACAGGGCATCACGGCGCAGACCGATGTGTGGCTGGCACCGCTGAACCTCAAGCCAGGCATGGTTGTGTGTGACAACGGGCGTACCCTGGTGGCGGCTCTGCAACTTGGCAGACTGACACATGTGCCATGCCTGGCCCACATGTTCAATCTCATAGTTCAGCGGTTCCTCAAGACATACCCCAATCTTTCTGATTTGCTCACCAAGGTGCGCCGCATCTGTGCGCATTTCCGCAAGTCCACCACAGATGCTGCCACTCTCAGGGCAGCGCAGCGCCGCCTACAACTGCCCGCTCACCGACTGTTGTGCGACGTGCCCACAAGATGGAATTCGACATTAAACATGTTATCCAGAGTTTACCAGCAGCGCCGAGAGATTGTAGACTGCCAGATGTCAACTTCCACCAGAACTGGTAGTCAGGTCAGTCCGATTCCTCAAGTCTACAATGAGGAGTGGACGTGGATGTCTGATATCTGCCAGGTGTTGACCAACTTTGAGGAGTCAACACAGATGGTCAGCGGCGATGCCGCCATTATCAGCCTCACCATCCCGCTGCTTTGCCTGTTGAAAAACTCACTGCTCAGCATGAAGTCGGAAGCTTTGCGCTTGTCACAAGAGACGGTGGAGGAAGATACGTCGCTTGATAGCCAGAACACACTCCGGTCTGTTACTCAACACATATCGGAGGAGGGGGATGAGGAGGAAGAGTAGGAGAATGTCGGCGAGACAGAAGAGGGTACCAATGCTCAGTCCTTCTTAACTCTTGAGCGTGTATGGGCTGAAGAGGAGGAGGAGGAGGAAATGGAGAGTCAGGCCAGTGAGGAGAGGGAATTCTTGCGTGTTGGGACTCTGGCGCACATGGCAGACTTCATGTTAGGCTGCCTATCCCGTGACCCTCGCGTTAGAAGAATTTTTTCAAACACAGATTACTGGGTGTTCACTCTCCTGGACCCACGGTACAAGCAGAACCTTTCCACTCTCATCCCTGTAGAGGAAAGGAGTATGAGAGTGAATCAATATCAACAGGCCCTGGTGCACAAGCTGAAACAATCCTTCCCATCTGACACCGCTAGCGGCAGAGGGCGTGGTTCTGTGGGCCAAGTAGCGGGGGAGAGGAGGCGAGCAGACAGCTTGTCCAGCACTGGCAGGGGAACGCTCTCCAAGGCCTTTGCCAGTTTTATGTCACCCCAGCAAGACACTGTCACCTGCCCCCAGTCTAGGCAGAGTAGGGGTGAGCTTTACTGAAAGATGGTGAGGGAATACCTAGCTGACCATACCAACGTCCGGACCGATCACTCTGCTCCATACAACTACTGGGTTTCAAAGCTGGACACGTGGCCTGAACTGGCGCTGTATGCCTTGGAGGTGCTGGCCTGTCCTGCCGCTAGCGTGTTGTCAGAGCGGGTATTCAGTGCAGCTGATGGCATCATCACCGATAAGCGTACACGCCTGTCAACTGACAACGCTGACAGGCTGATGCTTATTAAAATGAACAAAGCCTGGATTACACCGGAATTCAAATCTCCTCTGGGGGAAAGCAGCTAAAGATTAACATTACTTATGTATCAGATTCCTCTTCTCTACTCCTCCTCCTCCTTGTCGTCTTTGCCTAGCGCTGACCCAAAATGCAATTTTTTAGAGGGCCAACTGGCACTCTTTAACGACAATTTTTCCGGAGGGCCCCCTACAGGCCCTCTCTCCAAACAATTTTTCCGGAGGGCCACCTACAAGCCCTCTCTCTAAACAATTTTTCCGGAGGTCCACCTACAGGCCCTCTCTCCAAACAATTTTTCCGGAGGGCCACCTACAGGCCCTCTCTCCAAACAATTTTTCCGCAGTGTCAACTACAGACACTGTAAAACAATGTTTCAGGAGCGTCAAACAGACAGTCCAAAACAATTTTTCAGGAGGCGCAAGTACCGACATTTAAAAAAACAATTTTTTTGCTGAGGGTCGACTTTATGTACTCCGAAAAGAAAAAAGTTTTGGAGGCTCAACAAAAGCCATTTCGCTGCATTCTCAGTCGGACAAAGTCAGTGGTGGTGTCACCGCCATGCTGTGTCAGGCTTATGCCTGCATCGTGTGGCTGGGGATAGGAGAGCAGTGCCAGCATGGGCATGGGTGATGGACCTTCGTTGCACCTAGTTGGGTGCTTCCCTAACATGTGATGGGCATGTGCCTCTCCTTTCTTGGTCTGGGTGAGCACAATTGCCATGAGGGTAACCACCAGGCTATTGCAGGAGAATTTGGGGTAATGGTGGGATTAGGCAGCCTCAGAGGCATCCATGCATGCTGCCCCTGCTGTTTTCTGTCCATTTCTGTGGTGTTTCCATCATTTTCTGATGTTTCCAGGTTTTCACCCAGCCTTCCCTAGGCAGAGCCTTGGTCCCCTGCAAAAAATGCTCGAGTCTCCCATTGACTTCAATGGGGTTCGTTACTCGAAACGAGCCCCCGAGCATCGGGAAAAGTTCATCTCGAATAACGAGCACCCGAGCATTTTAGTGCTCGCTCATCTCTAGTAAGGACCCTTGCATTTCAATGGGGCAGCAAAAGATGCGGAGAGCACACCGTGTCTGCATCCGTTATTCCGCGGCCCAGCAAAAAATATAGAGCAGGTCCTATTCTTGTCTGCAAGAATAGGCATTACTATAATGGAAAATACATACAATGCAACGGCACACTGCTAACCAGATAAAGCACAAAATGCTATAGAGATATAAAGTATTCTGGAGCTAATGCTATGCTTGTTTAGTAAATTAGAGATTCTTGGCAAATATATTTTGTACAAAATTATCTGGGCCCGTCCACCTAATCGTCAAGGTGATCTCTGTAGAATGGGAACCTAACACTATTTCCTACCTGTTATGTGCCAACCTTGGCTTCCGTATAATCAGGGGGTGTTGGTTCCACATGCCTGCTGGATCCTTTCTGCCTTTTGCCATTTATGGTGCTTCAAAGGCCTCCACTAATACAGGGATGCAGGTACCAAACATGCATGCCGAGTCCACTCGGCTTTATAGTTGCACTAATTAAAATCAGCCTATGGGGCAGACGGGGCTAGTCAGGAGTGCGTGACCAAATGGAGTAGCCACACCTCCAGTACAAACTTACAAAGAAAAAAAGGGGAATACTTTATATCTCTATGGCATTTTGTGCTTTATCTGGTTAGCAGTGTGCCGTTGCATTGTATGTATTTTCCTTTCCTTGTGCATTTAGCCATAGCAAAGTACACCTATGCACTGGGATGTGCTGACTGAAATTCGCCATTACTATAATGGGCCACCCATTCTGCAAATTGCATTCGTGTTTTGCAGAATCGCAATTTACAGACCACAAAACACTGCGCAGTTGTGTGAATGTGCCCTTATAGGAAGGGTAGTCCAACATGAAATAATAAAAAAGTGATATATTGCAAAAATCTGATTCCCAGTAGATATATTTATTAGAGAGCCATTAAAATAAGCCACGTTCCCTGGAAGTGGAAAGCATGTTGGAACGCACGTGGAACGCATAACACCAGACCCAGGAAGTGAGATATACTGCTCCCTGTAAACCCATCCAAATGAACTGCCAATTAAATCTCCTTCCCTTCCTTTCCATACTTTAATAATGACTTCCCCTACCCCCGGACTCTTTCCCCAACAAGTAACATAAGATTTGCTATTCCTTTCCAGCTCCGTTGCCCCACTCCTTTGCTTTATTTGATGCTCAAAAAGAAGGAGAAAAAGATGGGGGAAAAAAAGAAAATAAGGTTTACACCACAATTTTTCTTTTTTTCCAGTAATACCCCATGCTTATCTTTAATGGTCATAGTGTGCCTATGTCTACTAACCTTAGGCCCCTTTCACACGACAGTATTTTTTGCGGGCTCCGATCCGCATTTTTTACATGAAAAATGCGGACCCATTAATTTCTATGGGTCCGCAAAAAATACTGAGAGCATACGGTGTGCTGTCCGCACCCGTATGCCCGTTCCGTAGCCCCGCAAAAAAGATACGGACGGCATCCGTTTTTTTTGCGGATCCGCAATTTGCGGACCGCAAAACACAACGTTCGTGTGAAACCAGCCTTATCTTGTGGTTAAATGCTCATTGCGGTCAGTCATGTGTAGGGTGAGGTAGAAAAAGGGGTCATTTATCAAACTTTTGGAAAGTAGAACTGGCTTAGTTGTCCATCGCAACCAATCAGATTCATAGTAACATAGTAACAAAAAGACATCTGTCTATCCAGTTAGGCCTGTTATCCTGCAAGTTGATCCAATGGAAGGCAAAAAAAACCCCTGTGAGGTAGAGGCCAATTTTCCCCACTTTAGGGGAAACAAATTCCTTCCCAACTCCAATCAGGCAATCAGAATAACTCCCTGGATCAACAATCCATCTCTAGTAACTATAGCCTGTAATATTGTTACCCTCCAGAAATACATCCAGGCCCCTCTTCACCCTTTCATTTTCCAAAGGAGCTGTCAAAAATGAAAGGTGGAATCTGATTGGTTGCTATGGGTAACTAAGCCAGTTCAACGTTACAACAGTTTGATAAATGACTTCATAACTGTCAACTTCGGCGAATTTTTCAAAAAGTTTGTTTTGCTCCAATTGCCCTAAAAATGGTATATAACACCCTCTAGTCTCCTAGGATAAATATTTTTTTTTTGTTATTTTTTTACAAATTTTTGCTTTCTTTCCTCACCCACCCTTTTAAGCTCTTGAACGCAAAGATAGCAATGGCATAAAATCCATGCTCTACATTCCTCAATTATACAGATTCAGCTTGAGAAAGGTCTTAGTTTTAGATAGAAACGTCACAGCGTTTTCAATCTCAATCCACAATTACCTATGTTTGTTACCTACATTCAGTGAAAGGGGATATATCAACTTTGAACTCATTATTTATGTCTGTTCTCTCTACATCTTGCATCGGAGTTCTGCATTATCTCCCTTTTTTGCCAAGAAGGAACAGGTTGTTTTTGTGCACAAAAATTGTGTCTCAAAATAAAACCTTCATATTAGGTGACTCTGTGGGGGGTGGAGTGGAACCTCCTGGTCAGATATGTGGACGGCAGGTGTCTGCTCACCAAAAGCTGTGGCAAGCTTCATACACAGTGCATTATTTGTTCTGTTATCTAACTGTTATTTGTTGTATTACATGTTATATGCCCGGTTCACCAGCAGGTGTCAGCAGAGATATGGCAGAGAGATCTTTAGATAGAATGAAACTTACCATTCCATTCTCCCCCTTTTGGGCAGAAGTAGACTAGTCCTGCTTCCTACCAAGGGAGGGCTGCAGGAAGTGTTTAGTCATTTTGAGTTTGAGTCTGAGTTCAGTCTAGTCTAGAGTTGGAAGGAGATGAGAATCACCCTGATTCCTTACAGATTAACTGACAGAGTCTTGCGAGGGGGTCAACAGCCAAAGGCACCCCACTCCAAAGGTACCAGAACAGCCCTAAAGTCCAGTGACCAGACTAAAGCAGAGTTTAGTACAGCAGGGACACAAAGCAGAATATTCAAGTTTGCCTCCAATTAATGCCAAAACCTGCTGGAGCCAAGAGAAAAACCACTTCTTGTCGGATGCAAGTTGATTCAAGTAAAGCTGTTGAACTTTATAAAAGTCTGGACACACCACTCAGGATTCCGATAAACCCAGGACACAATTGGCCCTGGGGGGAAGGCGGCACGTTGCCCAAGGAGCATGTGTTATTTCCCCCCAAATGCTTGTCACTGACTATTTTGCCCAGTTGATGGAGAGATAGCCAGCAGAATGTTTGCTGCTTGATGAACTTTAGCAAGTGATTGACTGTGTGGCTACTCTCACCTGGGCCGATCAGCTCTAACACAGGATGGCAACACTTCACTTTATACATATAATAGGAGGGAGGGAGAGCAACACTCTGGCCTGCTGCTGTTGGGGGTGGGAGAAGGATATAGAGGAGGTGGATAACCGCCTGGTGTGGCAACCAGACTGACACAAACATGGAGGTGTCAATAGGACCTGGCCTTGTTGCTGCGGTGCTGCCTCGACGCTGCCCCAAAAAAGATTGGCCCCGTGGGCAAGGAAAGACATGTTCTATCCCTGCCCATAACCACTGTTCCACATGTCCACAGTGGCGTGCACCGAAACGTACATGTGACATTGCAATTTTTAAAAATTGTTTTAATCAAAATGGATAACTAGGCAGAAGTATGAATATCATACAGCAGAATTAAATTTTGGTGTTATGGTAGCAACTGCACCACCAGCAACTTGGCCAGGCGGGGTTTAGTGTGCTGGCCTTGTGGAGAAAAACCTCCATACAGGAGGGAAAAAATGTCATACAGGAGCTGCTTGCACAGAGCTAGAGGCAGCCAAGCTTGGCCTAGGTCTGGTACATTTTGAACCTGTGCCCACATTATCAGGGGCATCACCAGTTCCTGAGATGACTACAATATCTGATCTGGCCCTGCCAGTTTTTTGACAGGTTTTGGCTGTACTTTGCCTCAATATATTTTATTGCCGCCACCGCCCTCCTCCTCTTATATCACCTTACCTCCTTTTGAGCACCCCAATGCCCTCAGGTTTTGTCTAGCACATAATCATCATCATAATCCTCACTCTGTCAGCAACTTTTATCAGACTGTAATATGTTATTTGGGGCCCCTTGACACACATTCCCCCAGTTTCCCTGCTCTGTATTTGTTCCTGGTGCCACTGTTGCTACCACTGCCCCTACCACCACCACCATTGCAGCAACTGTGACTACTACTCGCTACTACTATTACTGCTAATAGCCACATTCCAACTCTAGGATGATGAGACCTGGGTCTTTTGTGTTGCACGCTTCCATTTTCCAGACATTTTTTTATGAGGCCTATGTGATCCTTCGTCCTCTTTGTTCCTCATGGTTTTCCCTATAATATCAACAGTAAAATGACAATGGACTCTGCTTTTATGCAATTCATCAGAAGCAATTGCAAAAGATTTGGATTCGTTTGATGGACTATTTTTGTGAAGTTCGTAAAAAATCAATTCACTTATCCTTCAGATACAGTGGGGCAAAAAGTATTTAGTCAGCCACCAATTGTGCAAGTTCTCCTACTTAAAAAGATGAGAGAGGACTGTAATTGACATCATAGGTAGACCTCAACTATGAGAGACAAAATGAGAAAACAAGAAAATCACATTGTCTGATTTTTAAAGAATTTATGTGCAAATTATGGTGGAAAATAAGTATTTGGTCAATAACAAAAGTTCATCTCAATACTTTGTTATATATCCTTTGTTGGCAATGACAGAGGTCAAACGTTTTCTGTAAGTCTTCACAAGGTTGGCACACACTGTTGCTGGTATGTTGGCCACATGGACTTTCAAATCCCTCCAAAGGTTTTCTATGGGGTTGAGATCTGGAGACTGGCTAGGTCACTCCAGGACCTTGAAATGCTTCTTACGAAGCCACTCCTTCATTGCCGTGGCAGTGTGCTTGGGATCATTGTCATGCTGAGAGACCCAGCCACGCTGATGGAAGGAGGTTTTCACTCAAAATCTCATAATACATGGCCCCATTCATTCTTTCATGTACACGGATCAGTCGTCCTGGTCCCTTTGCAGATAAACAGCCCCAAAGCATGATGTTGCCACTCCCATGCTTCATAGTAGGTATGGTGTTCTTTGGATGCAACTCAGCATTCACTCTCCTCCAAACACGACGAGTTGTGTTTCTACCAAACAGTTCTACTTTGGTTTCATCTGACCATATGACATTCTCCCAATACTCTTCTGGAACATCCAAATGCTCTCTAGCAAACTTCAGATGGGCCCGGATATGTACTGGCTTAAGCAGGGGGACACGTCTGGCACTGCAGGATCCCTGGCGGGGTAGTGTGTTACTGTTGGTAGCCTTTGTTACGTTGGTCCCAGCTTTCTGCAGGTCATTCACTAGGTCCCCCCGTGTGGTTCTGGGATTTTTGCTTACAGTTCTTGTGATCATTTTGACCCCACGGGGTGAGATCTTGCGTGGAGCCCCTGATCGAGGGAGATTATCAGTGGTCTTGTATGTCTTCCATTTTCTAATTATTGCTCCCACAGTTGATTTCTTCATACCAAGCTGCTTGCCTATTGCAGATTCAGTCTTCCCAGCCTGGTGCACATCTACAATTTTGTTTCTGGTGTCCTTCGACATCTCTTTGGTCTTCACCATAGTGGAGTTTGGAGTGTGACTGTTTGAGGTTGTGGATAGGTGTCTTTTATACTGATAAGTTCAAACAGGTGCCATTACTACAGGTAATGAGTGGAGGACAGAGAAGAAGTTACAGGTCTGTGAGAGCCAGAAATCTTGCTTGTTTGTAGGTGACCAAATACTTATTTTCCACCATAATTTGCAAATAAATTATTTAAAAATCAGACAATGTGATTTTCTGGATTTGTTTTCTCATTTTGTCTCTCATAGTTGAGGTCTACCTATGATGCCAATTATAGGCCTCTCTCATCTTTTTAAGTAGGAGAACTTGCACAATTGGTGGCTGACTAAATACTTTTTTCCCTACTGTAATCAACTGGCTCATACTTAAATATATAAGTTATATATAAGTTTATATAAGTTGCCAATTAGTATCATGAAAGTTGGACTTAGAGCAGACAGTGAGATAACATGTAAAGTACAAAAACAGGACTTGCCTGTGTTTATTTAAAGTTTTAGGGGGTCATTTATTAAGACCAGTGTTTAACGCCAGTCTCAATAACCCCTATATCTGGCGGTGGATCCACCAAAGTTATGAAGATGCGCAGGATCTGAATACTTTTATAATTGCATGTAATTAAAAATTTTGCATAGCCATACAATTATTAACCCTTTCACTCCCGGAGGTTTTTTTTGGTTTTGCGTTTTTGTTTTGTGCTCCCTGCCTTCACAGAGCCATAACTTTTTTATTTTTCTGTTCACATAGCTGTATAAGGGCTTGTTTTTTGTGGGACAAGTTGTACTTTCCACCGCCACCATTTAATATTGCATATGATGTAGTGGGAAGCGGGAAAAAAATTCCAAATCGAGTGAAATTGCAAAAAAAACTGCAATTCCGCCACAGTTTTACAGGTTTTTTATTTACGATGTTCGATGTGCATTAAAACTGACCAGTTACTTTCCTTCTACAGCTCAGTATGAATCCGATGATATCTAATATGTATAGTTTTTCTTGAGTTTTGATAGTGATAAAATAATTATAAAGTTGGATTTTTTTTCTGTCGCTATATTTTGACCCCTTTACCTTTATGGTATTTATGTGTGCAGAGCTGTATGGGGGTTCATTTTTTGCAGGGTGATCTGAACTTTTCATTTATACCATTCTGGGGTGTGTATGACTTTTTGATCACTTTTTATTTAATTTTTTTTTAGAAAATAAAGTGACAAAAAACAGCGAATTGACACTTTTTTTGTTTCGCTGTTTTCCGTATGGGAAAGAAATTTTTTATATTTTTATAGTATGGGCGTTTTCGAACATGGCGATACCCATGATGTGTTTTTTTTAAAAAAATTTTAATACTTTGATTTTTTTGGGGGGGAAAGGGGGGTGATTTGAATTTTTATGTTTTTTTATTTTTAAAAACTTTAATTATTTTATGCTTGTTTAACCCCTTCACCCCCGGAGCTTTTTTCGGTTCTGCATTTTCGTTTTGCGCTCCCTGCCTTCAAACAGCCATAACTCTTTTATTTTTCTGTTCACATAGCTGTATGAGGGCTTGTTTTTTGCGGGACAAGTTGTACTTTCCAACGCCACCATTTAATATTGCATACGGTGTAGTGGGAAGCGGGAAAAAAATTCCAAACCGGGTGAAATTGCAAAGAAAACGCTATTCCGCTACAGTTCTATGGGTTTCTTATTTACAGCGTTCGATGTGCATTAAAACTGATCCGTTACTTTCATTCTACTGGTCAGTACGAATCCGGCAATACCTAATATGTATAGTTTTTTCCTGCGTTTTCATAGTGATAAACTAATTAGAAAGTTGCCCTTTTTTTTTTTTTTTTTTTCCTTGTCAAATCTTGACCCCTATAACTTTTTGGTATTTATGTGTACAGAGCTGTATGGGGGCTCATTTTTTGCGGGACGATCTGAAGTTTTTATTGATACCATTCTGGGTGTGTATGACTTTTTGATCACTTTTTATTTAATTTTTTTTAGAAAAAAAAAGCGACAAAAAACGGCAAATCGCCATTTGGACGCTTTTTTCCGCCACACAATTCGCCGTATTGGAATTTTTTTTTTTATATTTTAAAAGTACGGGCGTTTTCGGTCACGGTGATACCCATGATGTCTATATTTATTGTTATTTAGGTATTTATTTTTTACTTATACGGAAAGGGGGGTGATTTGAACTTTTACATCTTTTTTATTTTTTATATATTTTTTAACATTTTTTTTTAATTTTTTTGTACTATTAGAAAGCTCAAATATGGGCTTATATATTGTGGCTTTTTTTTTTTTCTTTATGAGCAATTCTGGGTTTTATAGACTCAGAAAGCCATGAATTGCTCATTTCTTATCCTGGCCTGCCATCTAGTGCAGTTTTGAAAACTGTAATCCTCACCAGCGAGGATTACAGTTTTCATATGGTGTACAGACACCCCGATTGGCCACACGGGGTGTCTGTACACCACCCGGAAGCGAACGCTTCCGGGTTTAGACGCAACTAGATGCCGTGATCACGGCATCTAGTCAACCCGGAAGACGCCGCCGATGGAGTAGGTAGCGGCAAGTCTCTGCTGTTAGAAACAGCAGAGACTTGCCGGCCATGACGCCCGCCGCACCCGCGAGCGGGCGCCATGTGCCCGCATCGCCCCAGCGCCGTACATGTACGGCGCTGGGGGTGAAGGGGTTAAAGTTCCCATAGGGAACTATAACAAGCAATCATCTGATTGCTGATATCATAGACTCCAATGCACTTGCATTGGAGTCTATGGTCATTTTACTAGTTTCCTATGGAGCCCTATTACAGGCATAGGAAATACTATGCAGCAGCCTCCTGCCATTTACAAAGGCAGGGGCTGTTGCATACATGCTCCAGCTCCTCCGATCGCCACACGGGGGAGCCGGAGCGACGTGTTTGACGTGCTCGGATGCCGTGGTCAGGATTGACCACGGCATACGAGGGGTTAAATGTCTGTGATCAGGATTACTGCCAGTTGCGGACATCAGCCGCGGGTGTCTGCTGTATGAATCAGCAGTCCTCCTGCGGCTATGGCACCCGCTCTGCTCAGGAGCGAGCACCATCTTTAAAGACGGCGCTGGGCGCAAAGGGGTTAAATGAAATATAATAATGTAAATAATGTATAGTGTCTTGTATATTTCTGTATATTTCTTTGACCTGCTCACTGAGAAAGCCACACATGTTCAGTTTTATCCTTCAACTGCCTTCTGAGCTGTGATAGGGAGAGCTGAGACACGCCCCCTTAACTGCAGCAGAAAAGACACTCCCCATAAGATGCCAGCTTGATATAAATCTAGCAGAGCAATGAATTTGGAGATCTCTGGATCCATGTGAGGCACAGGGTTGATTTTGGCTTTGTTAGAAAGAGGTTGTCATGTACTATGTCATGGTATCATGGGATAACCCCTTTAACTCTACACCAGCATTTTAGCTGGAATAGATTTAAGGCAGTTTTGTCACTTCAGCAAATTCAGCATTTATTATGTAGAGAAAGTTAATACAAGCCACTTACTAATGTATTGTGATTGTCCATATTGCTTCCTTTGCTGGCTGGATTAAATTTTCCATCACATTAAACACTGCTCGTTTCCATGGTTACGACCACCTTGCAATCCATCAGGGGTGGCTGCGCTTGCATACTATAAAAAAAAGCACCAGCTTATGTGAACTCCCATGGCCCCGATCACCAGAGAGGCCAGCATTTTTTCTATAGGGTGCAAGCACAGCCACCGTGATGGATTGGTCATAGCCATGGAAACGAGCAGCGTATAATTTGATGGAAAAGTGGATCTAGTAAGTGGCTTGTATTAACTTTCTCTACATGATAAATGCCACTTACTGAAGTGACACAATCAATTTAAGTCATTTTCCATGCCAAAAACCAGTGTGGATAAATGAGCTGGGCCTCTTGGCCTGCTTGCTTCCCCTTCCATGCCACGCCCCCTTAACTTGCCAATATTGAAAAGTGGTGTGAGTGTGGAAAAGTCACAAATTTTACTGCACAAATGGCTGGTTATGGTTGTATATTGAAAGGGAATATATGAGCTATACTTTTATAAAACCAGGTACTGGTATTCTAATTGCTTTTATTTTCTGATACATTTTGAAACAGATTATAAATGGTAAAAGGAATCATTCTTTAAATCTTACATTTACACATTGTCTGTTTAGATTTCTAGTGGTGCATTTTCAGGCCTTGGCAAAAATATTAAGAGTCTTTATCTGGAAAACAACAACCTGAAGAATCTTCCTAACATGAAAAACTTCAATGGACTTGAAGTAATTAACCTGGCTAACAATCCATTTAACTGTGACTGCCAATTGTTCCATCTCCATAGGTAAGTTTAGATGCCTATACCTAAACTATTGCTGAACAACTCCAGCTGTATTTCCAATCATATCTTCAAAACATCATGCCATAACATTTCAAACGAGCATTTCAAACCACACCTTACAAATAAAAGATCATGAACACTGTATCTGTATACACTACATGTAAGCTATAGATAGATAGACAGATAGAGAGAACGGTGGCTCAGTGGTTAGCACTGGTGCCTTGCAGCGCTGGAGTCCTGGGTTAGAATCCGACCAAGGACAACATCTGCATGGAGTCTGTATGTTCTCCCCGTGTTTGTGCGGGTTTTGTTTGAGAACTCCGATTTCCTCCTATACTCAAAGACATACTGATAGGGAACTTAGATTGTGAGCCCCATTGGGGACAGCCCCATGCTAATGTCTATAAAGCGGAGTGGAATATAGTAGTGCTATATAAGTACATAAAAAAATGAATAAAAATAAATCACTTGCATATTATCTCCATCTCATGTTCTTACAACTCCTGATGCCTGCTTGTCACAGCAAGTTTCAGCATCTGCTCCCTAGTGGTCAGCCATACATTCACTATTTAATACCTGGTGGTTAACAGAACAGTGTGTGTGTTTTCCTCCATGAAGTCCTAATCTCTCCCCATCTGTTAGTCAGGCAGCTTAACTATGTACGTATCATGCCTGTACAGTAAGGGTATGGACACACAGTCAGGTTTCTGTATGCAGTTTTGAAAGCCAAAATCAGAAGTGGAATGTACATGTAGAGAATGTTTTGAATCCACTTCTGATTTTCAACATCCAAAACTGCATCAGGAGACCTGACCATGTGGCCATACCCTAACACTTTCCTGCTAGCTACTTTACCAATAATACCAAGAAGTTCATTTATGGATAGGTATTTTTCCCATTGTGAGTTTCAGGCAAACTTCAATGACTCCATTGTATAGCTGATCATTTAGTTTTTTTCTTCCAGGTGGATCAGCAGTCTGAATCTAAGAGTGGGGGCCACCTGTGCAACTCCTAAGAATCTAAAAGGCCATAATGTCAGAAATGCTAAATTCATTTCCTGTCCTGGAGGGGACAGTAATAAAAACAGGAATAAGAGAAAGATATCTACTATCTCCATCAGTAAGAAGAGTAAAGTCAAGAAACAGGAATGATACATTGAAAATGTTGAGTCAATTTAAGAAAAAAAATGCAGAAACATAAATATTTTTTTCAACATTGCCTTTTTATTGACTAAAAAACTTTTATATACTAAAAAAACACGAAAGGAAAATAAATATTACAAGTACAACCAAACTGGTATGTGCAGTGTAAGACTGGTACATAACTTACATAGATAAACAGTGCAAAGACTCCAGTTTCAGCAGTAACTGTACAAATATTCCAAATGATCAAAGACCGTTAGGTCAACAATATCTCCTCAAACTAGAGTGATTGGTAAAGGAGTGGCATGAGTACTGAATAACCACATCAGCCAGTGGTTGTGAGCGCTGATTCTGGGTTGCAAAGAAGGAGCAAATACCAGTTCATAGATCATATGTAGGTTTAACAATTGTATAACCTCTGCTTTTTCAGGTGTTATGGGCTGTTTCTAATGTCTAGCTATCACCTTACATGTAGCTGTGTGAATGTGCAAGACCAACCATTGAATAGAAAGGGGAAAATCTCCCAGACTAATACTCAGAATTGCCAGTTCTGGGGTTAAGGGAAAATGGACATCCAGAACCTACTCAAGTAACTACTCTATTTTAGTCCAGAGAGGGATAACTGAGGGACAGAACTATGTGTGAAGGAGTACCTCTCTGTAACGGGGAGCCAGCAGCCTTGTATCCCTAGCAACCCAGGGGAGGCAAGGACCCGGTTACTCACGCTTCGCAAGCGCAGCCACCTCTTCCATCCCCTGGACCACAAGCAGCAGAGGAGCTGAGCGCCGAGGCCCATGAGTCGGCGCTCAGGTGTATTAAGGTTTCTGATTTGAGTCATATGATGCTGGCCACGTCACATGACCCATCTGCTGGGCCTATTTAAACAGGCAGCCTGCTGGCCACAGGTTGCCTGTGATTGGTCTTATTTCCAGTACTTGCGATTTGTGATCATCTGTGACTATTGTACTTGACCTCGGCTTGTGTTTTTTACTACGTCCCTGTCTCATCCCTTTGTACTTCGCTACCTCTCGGTTTTTTACTTCGGCTTGTTCATTTGACTTTGTTCCTGCTCGCCCCCTTGGCTTTTGACGTGACTTCCTGGCTTGACCTTGGCTTCGTGACTTCCTGATATTGGGTGTGTGTGTCCTGTCGTTGTTTATTGTGTTCTTCTCATTGTTCCCCTCTCTGTACGCCCCAGCACGTACCTAGGCTAGAGACCGTCGACTAGTTGTACACCGTTGCCTCGGACGGGCAGTGCAAGTAGGCAGGGTCAGAGGTGGGGTTAAGCTCAGGGCTGCACATACCCCTGAATGAGTGACAGAACGTGATACTCTCAATCCGCAGTTACACCAACAGAGCGGAGAATAAGCTGGGATTATATGTAGAGATGAGCGAACGTGCTCGTAACGAGCACTGTACCGCTCGGCTCCCCTGCGCTCGCATGGGCGCAGGCAGCCGCTTCTGTCGGGTGAGGAGGACGGAAGCGGCTGCCTGCGCCCATGCGAGCGCAGGGGAGCCGAGCGGTACAGTGATCATTACGAGCACGTTCGCTCATCTCTAATTATATGGGAAAGTCTGTCTGGTGTCAGGTACCCTCGTAGCTGAATATTTCCACTTTGCTCCACATGACTAATGCAGTGAAAGTGATAATCACTCTGGATGCGGCTCCTGGTCGTCTCCGGTACCTGAACAGGTAAAATAGAAGATTTGCTAACGTTCAGCTTATAATGTGACACAGCTGAAAAATGTTATAAAATACTATATACTCTACAAGAGAATCAATAGGGTTAGTGAGAGACAAAACCACATAATCAGCATAAAGACCGATGGTGTGGACCGAAGATCCCACCTGAACCCCCGAGATCAGTGGGCTGGTGCGAAGCAGTTCTGCCAGGGGTTTCATAACTAGAACGAACAACGAGGGTGACAGGGTACCCCTGATGGGTACCCTTATTAATTCGGAAAGAGTCTGAGAGGAAACCAGAGACCAACACCCTTGCTCCAGGGGAGGAATATAAACTCATAATAGCAAACAACATAGGGTCCTAAATCCCAAACTTGCCTAGGACCTGCTCCAGGAAACCCCAGTGAACCCTATCAAAGGCCTTTTCGGCATCGAGTGATAAAAATATTATGGGGGTTCTGGAGAGCTCTGCAAATAAATGACAAAAAGAAAGCATTTAAATCACTAAAACAGGAGGGGAGCGAGGAAGCATTGAAAAACTATAAGGAAAAAATAGAATTTGTAAAAGACAAATAAAAGCAGCTAAACTAGAGACTGAAAGACTAATTGCTAAAGAGAGTAAAACTAACCCTAAAATGTTCTTCAATTATATAAATACTAAAAAGTATAAATCTGAAGGTGTCGGCCCCTTACAGAGTAGTGAGGGGGGAGTAGCAGAGAGCGATGAGGAGAAAGCAAAACTCTTAAATATTTTTTTCTCCACTGTATTCACTGAGGAAAATAAACTGTCAGATGAAATGCAGAATATAAAAGTGAATTCCCCTTTAAAAGTGTCCTGTCTGACCCAGGAAGAAGTACTGGGGCGTCTTAAAAAGATTAAAATAGACAAATCGCCAGGACCGGATGGCATACACCCACGTATCCTAAGAGAATTAAGTAATGTCATTGCCAGACCCTTATACTTGATATTTAAGGACTCTATACTGACAGGGAGTGTTCCACAGGATTGGCACATAGCAAATGTGGTGCCAATATTCAAAAAGGGTCCAAAAACAGAGCCCGGGAACTATAGGCCGGTAAGTTTAACATCTGTAGTGGGTAAACTGTTTGAAGGTTTTCTAAGAGATGCTATCTTGGAGTACCTCAATGAAAATAAGCAAATAACTCCATATCAGCATGGCTTCATGAGGGATCGGTCGTGTCAAACCAATTTAATCAGTTTCTATGAGGAGGTAAGTTCTAGACTTGACCGCGGGGAATCAATGGATATCGTATATCTGGACTTCTCCAAAGCATTTGACATGGTACCACATAAAAGGTTAGTATATAAAATGAGAATGCTTGGCCTTGGAGAAAATGTCTGTATGTGGGTAAGTAAATGGCTCAGTGATAGAAAACAGAGGGTGGTTATTAATGGTACATACTCAGATTGGGTCACTGTAACTAGTGGGGTACCACAGGGGTCAGTATTGGGCCCTATTCTCTTCAATATATTTATTAATGATCTTGTAGAAGGCTTGCACAGTAAAATATCAATTTTTGCAGATGACACTAAACTGTGTAAAGTAATTAACACAGAAGAGGACAGTACACTGCTACAGATGGATCTGGATAGACTGGAGGCTTGGGCAGAGAAGTGGCAGATGAGGTTTAACACTGACAAATGTAAGGTTATGCATATGGGAAGGAATAATGCAAGTCACCAGTACATACTAAATGGTAAAACATTGGGTAACTCTGACATGGAAAAGGACCTAGGAATTTTAGTGAACAGCAAACTAAGCTGCAGAAACCAGTGTCAGACAGCTGCTGCCAAGGCCAATAAGATAATGGGTTGCATCAAAAGAGGCATAGATGCCCGTGATGAGAACATAGTCCTGCCACTTTACAAATCACTAGTCAGACCACACATGGAGTACTGTGTACAGTTCTGGGCTCCTGTGAACAAGGCAGACATAGCAGAGCTGGAGAGGGTTCAGAGGAGGGCAACTAAAGTCATAGCTGGAATGGGTGGACTACAGTACCCAGAAAGATTATCAAAATTAGGGTTATTCACTTTAGAAAAAAGACGACTGAGGGGAGATCTAATAACTATGTATAAATATATCAGGGGTCAGTACAGAGATCTCTCCCATGATCTCTTTATCCCAAGGACAGTAACCATGACGAGGGGACATCCTCTGCGCCTGGAGGAAAGAAGGTTTGTTCACAAAAATAGAAGAGGATTCTTTACGGTAAGAGCAGTGAGACTATGGAACTCTCTGCCCGAGGAGGTGGTGATGGTAAGTTCAGTAAAAGAGTTCAAGAGGGGCCTGGATGTATTTCTGGAGGGTAATACTATTACAGGTTATAGTTACTAGATATGGGTTGTTGTTGATCCAGGGAGTAATTCTGATTGCCTGATTGGAGTCGGGAAGGAACTTTTTCCCCTAAAGTGAGGAAAATTGGCTTCTACCGCACAGGGGTTTTTTGCCTTACTCTGGATCAACTTGTAGGAAAACAGGTCGAACTGGATGGACAGATGTCTTTTTTTCGGCCTTATAAACTATGTTACTATGTTACTAAATTGTCTTGTTCCATTCCTGCATTGATGTCTGGGAATGAAACCCACCTGATCATCTGCAATAAGATTAGGTAGAGTAACTATGGTAGCAAAAAGCATATACCAAGGTATGTTACCTGTGGAAAAAAGGAAGTAAACCGTTAAATAAGGCGCTAGTACAGAGGTGATATACCTTATAATATTCCGCAACATATCCATCTGGGAAGGGAGCCTTATTGGACTTCAGGGATTTGAGGGCTGATCTAACTTCTAATTCAGATATGGGTGAATTTAGCACAGCCAGGTCCTCAGCAGACAGTGAAGGTAAAGCAATACAAGGCCAAAAAGGACTGAATCTTAATGGTAGTAAGTTGGGAATAGCCGAGTCATCCCAGAGGTTATACAGAGAGGAATAAAACTTAGCAAATGTATTTGCAATCTGTTGGGGATACGTTATCATTGATCCATCAGGAAACTACAATGATTCTATTCTACTAGAGGCAGCTAATGCGGTAAAATCTTGCTCCCATGCGACAAACTGAATGTTCGTATTTGTACAATAGCAAAGTTTAACCCCTTGCCGACCTTGGACGAGAATGCTCGTCCTAACTGGCTGGTACTTAGCACTTTAGGACGAGTATTATCATCCTAGGGTTAACCAGCTGCCCGACATGCTCTGCTGCGATCAGCAGCATGAGCCCAGCTGATACTGACTGTCTCCTGCCGTATCTGCCAGTATCGGTGATAACACTGATGCCTGCGGATTAACCCCCTGTATGCTGCAGTCATGCTGACCGCGGAATGCAGGGGGTTTGTGGCAGCTTGTACATCCCCATCGGGTCCCCATGCTGCGGTGATAGGGACCCGATGGTTGCTATGGCAGCCCCGATGGGTCTCCTAGGCAACTGTCAGCGTCTTACAGTGTAAGACAGTGATGCCCAACCTACGGCCCGCGGGCCAGATACGGCCCGCGAAGCTGTCTCATGCGGCCCGCGCATGCCCCTGCGTCTTATGGGGCGAGTGCTAATGAGCGCTTCCATTATGGAGGCAATTGGGGGCTGATGGAGGCATTTGGGGGCTGATGGAGGCATTGGGTGGCTGATGGAGGTATTTGGGGGCTGATGGAGGTATTTGGGGGCTGATGGAGGCATTTGGGGGCTGATGGAGGCATTTGGGGGCTGATGGAGGCAATTGGGGGACTAAAAGAGGCAATTGGGGGCTGATGGAGGCATATTGGGGGCTGATGGAGGCATTCGGGGGCTAAAAGAGGCATTTGGGGAGCTGATGGAGGCACTGGAGGCTAAAAGAGGCATTTGGGGCTGATGGAGGCATTTGAGGGCTGATGGAGGCAATTGGGGGCTGATGGAGGCCATTGGGGGCTGATGGAGGCAATTGGGGGGCTGATGGAGGCCATTGGGGGCTGATGGAGGCATTTAGGGGGCTGATGGAGGTAATTGGGGGCTGATGGAGGCATTGGGGGCTGATTGAGGCATTTGGGGGGCTGATGGAGGCATTTGGGGGCTGATGGAGGCATTTGGGGGCTGATGGAGGCAATTGGGGGCTAAAAGACTCATTGGGGGCTAAAAGAGGCATTGGAGGTTAAAAGAGGCATCGGGGGCTGGCTGATAGAGGCATTTGGGGGCTCAGAGGGGCATTAGGGGCTGATATGAGAGGCATGGGGCTCTTATCTGAGATCTGATTGGGGGTTATTCACATTGGGGTCTGATCTGAGGTCTTATTGGGTTTTAAAACCTAGGTGCGTCTTATAGGGCGAAAAATGCATTCTGTGCTGAGAAACATGTACGTGACAAACTTTGATCCAAACATTTCAAAACTGGTTTCTGGAAAACATCTGCAGACGTCACATTAATGAAATGACAACAAATAGTAAGAAATTATTTCTGGTTTATGATTTCTTTCTAATACTGTGTTATCTAATTTAGTAGAATAATTTCCTTGTTAATGATTGCCTTTCTTTCTGGCAAAGCTACCTGGTTCGGGCCCACGAAATTTATTCCATGTCTAGTGCGGCCCCCAGATGAAAAATGGTTGGGCACCACTGGTGTAAGACATTTCCAGTTCAATACAGAACAATACAGATGTATTGTGCTGTATGTAAACAGGCATCAGACCCTGAAATGTTGAAGTCCCATAGTGGGACACAAGTCAAAAGTTAAAAAAAAAAGTGAAAAAAAGTTTAACAATAAAAAAATTACAATTTCAATAAAAAGTCCCTTCCCCATAAAAAGAGACATATAAAATAGAAAGAAAATGCATCCGTAACAACCTGCTTTATAAAAATATCACATGATCCACGATGTCCGGTTAACATTGTAAAAAAATAAAATAAAAACTGTGCTAACCTTCATCATAAAAAATGTAATACCAAGCAATCAAAAAGTCATATGTACCCAAAAATAATACCAATCAATCCGTCATCTCATTCCGCAAAAAATGAGACCCTACATAAGACAATCGACCAAAAAATAAAAAAGATTTAGCTTTCGAAAATGGAGACATAAAAACATCATTTTTTTGTTTCAAAAATGCTTTTATTGTTAAAAACCAAAATATATTTTAAAAAACAAACATAGATATTGCCGCAATCATAACAACCTGCTCTATAAAACATATCACATGGGCTAACCCATATGGTGAACACCATAAAAAAATAAAAACCGTGCCAAAAAAATCAATTTTTGTCACCATGTATCACAAAAAATGTAATACCAATCAAAAAGTAGTATGTACCCCAAAATAGTACCAATCAAACCGCCATCCCATCCTGCAAAAAATGAGACCCTAACTAAGACAATCGCCCAAAAAATAAAAAAGATTTGACTTTCAGAAAAAGGAGACATAAAAACATAATTGCTTTTCTTTCAAAAATGCTTTTATTGTGTAAAACCAAAACAAGTATTACAAAATAGACAAATTAGGTATTGCCACGTCCGTAAGTACCTTCTGTATAAAAATATCACATGATTTACCCTGTCAGGTGAAAACCGTAAATAAAATAAAATCCGTACCCCAAAATAGTACCAATCAAACCATCGCCTCATGCTGCAAAAACTGAGCTCCTACATAAGATAAACAGTCATTTTTTTGGTTACCTTGCCTCACAAAAAGTGTAAAATAGCAATCAAAAGTCATATATACCACAGAATAGTACCAATAAAAGTGTCACCTTATCCTATAATTTCCAAAATAGGGTCACTTTTTGGAGTTTCTACTCAAGGGGGTGCATCAAGGGGTCTTTAAATGTCATATGGCAACTTAAAATTATTCCAGTGAAATCTGCCCTCCAAAATCCATATGGTGCTCCTTTCCTTCTGCGCCCTGCCTTGTGCCCGTACAGCAGTTTACGACCACATGTGAGGTGTTTCTGTAAACTTCAAAATTAGGGTAATAAATATTGAGTTTTATTTAGCTGTTAACCCTTGATGTGTTGCAGGAAAAAAAATGAATTAAAATGGAGAATCTGGCAAAAAAGTTAAATTTAAAAATGTAATCTCCTTTTTCCTTTAATTCTTATGGAACACCTAAAGTGTTAATAAAGTTTGTAAAATCTGTTTTGAATAATTTGAGGGGTGTAGTTTCTAGAATAGGGTAATTTATGGTTGGTTTCCATTATGTAAGCCCCACAAAGTGACTTCATAACAGAAGTGGTCCTTAAAAAAGTGGTTTAGGAAATTTTCTTAAAAATTTAAAAATGTGCTTCTAAAATTCTAAGCCTTATAAGATCTTAAAAAATAAAATTACATTTACAAAATGATGCAAACATGAAAGTGGCCATATGGGGAATGTAAAGTAATAACTTTTACGATCTATCACTATGTGCCTTTAAAAGCAGATAAATTCAAATTTTGAAAATTGCTAATTTTTCCAAATTTTCGTTAAATTTTGGATTTTTTAATAAATAAAGGGGAATTATATCGACTAAAATTTTTCACTATCCTGAAGTACAATTTGTCACGAGAAAAGAATCTCAGAATGGTTTTCATAAGTAAAAGCATCCCAAAGTTATCAGCACATAAAGTGACACATTTCAAGTTTCCACAAAACTGCCTGGTCCTTAAAGAAGAACTCCCGAGAAAAATTTTATTCCATGTCCTGCTAGAAATGTACATGATATAATCTGTAGTGAATGTCATTTTCTTACCAGTGTCTAAATTTTTGACTTCTATCATCCTAAAGTTTCTAATCTGTGTCATGTGACCAGCAATTATACCCACCAACTCACACATAGACTTATGTGTGGACAGGAAGTCTTATTCTCTATGTATTCCTATGAGACTGAAAGTGAGGCTCCCATAGGAATGAATAGAGCAGTTACTGACTTTCTGTCCTGGGTCAGTTGGAGGTCAGGGAGTTGGTCACATGACCCAGCTACAATAAGAAGAGAGGTTTTTACTCACAGAAACAGTCACTGATAAGAAAATTACATTCACTATAGATTATATCATGCACCTTTCTAACAAGTCAGAGAATAAAAATTTTTGCGGGAGTTCTTCTTTAAGGTGAAAAATGCCAAGGTCCTTAAGGTATTAAAAAATAGAGCTGAGAGCTGCTGCTGAAGGGCAAATGAAGGTTCAGCCTTATTTTGCGACTCTATAGTGTGAAGGGATTGAATCGTGTCTTGAATGTGTCTCTCTTTTTTAAGTCTAGAAGCAGTAGAAGAGCCCCCTCATATATGCCTTCTGTTCCCCCCATAATGAGGTAATGGAGATAACCTCTACATTATTAAGATTAATATTTCTTCAAGGAAGAATGAAATTCCTCCATCCTTGCTGGACAATGTAATAGGTAAGGATTTAGCCTCCCTTGTTGAGGAGTTGGGTTCAGGACATTATTATCAACTACCATGGTGATGGGTGCATGGTCTGACCACGTACTGCATCCAATAGAAGTGGCTGTGACCTTGTGCATCAAGTCTGCTGACACCAAAAAATAGTCTAAACGGGATTGAGACACATGGGCTTGGGAACTAAAGGTATAGTCCCTTTCCCCAGCATGTTGGTAACGCCAAATGTCATGTAGCGGGAAATCCCTGAGAGTTTGTTTAAGATCCTTCCTGTCTAAAGATCCCTCACAATCTAGAGTGATGTCCATAGGTAGATTAAAATTTCCCCCAATGAGGACTGCCCCAACAGCTTCTGACATTACTTTAGTAAGAAATTTCTTTATGAATCTAAGTTTGTGCACATTGGAAGCAAATACCGTTGCTATAGTGAATGGGATATTGACAGACTAATATTACATATTTACTGGATGGGTCTGAAATACACTTCTGAACTGAAAAGGTGTCATATTCCTGGTGGCTAAAAACATACCTGTCTGACGTTTTTTGAATGTGTAAGAATAAAGCGTGTGGGAATAGAATAGAAGATGTGAACATCTATGAGCATCTTCAGACAGCAGGTAGGTTTCCTGCACTAGAATAATATCACAATGGAACTGAGATGAACAGCATTCCTCCACTACTGTGCCCTTTTAAAGGCAAATTCAATCCCTTAGCACTTAAAGAGAGAACCTTCAGCCCCATTGTTAATACAAGTGCATCTCAATAAATTAGAATATCATCAAATAGTTGTTGTTTTTTTCAGTAATTCAGTTCAAAAAGCGAAACACATATATTATATAGAGTCATTGCAAACTAAACTTTTTCAAGTGTTTATTTCTGTTAATGTTGATGATTATGGCTTATAGCCAAGGAAAACCCAAAGATCATTATCTCAGAAAAAAATTTTAAACACAGAAATGTTGGCCAAATGAAAAGTATGTACAGTAAATGCACTCAATACTTGGTTGGGGCTCCTTTTGCATGAATGACTGCATCAATGTGGCGTGGCATGGAGGCAATCAGCCTGTGGCACTGCAGAGATGTTATGGAAGCCCAGGTTGCTTTGATAGCAGCCTTCAGCTCGTCTGCATTGTTGGGTCTGGTGTCTCTAATCTTCCTCTTGACAATACCCCATAGATTCTCTATGAGGTTAAGGTCGGATGAGTTTGCTGGCCAATCAAGCACAGTGATACTGTGGTTATTAAACCAGGTATTGGTACTTTTGGCAGTGTAAACAGGTGCCAAGTCCTGTTGGAAAATAAAAATTCCATCTCCAAAAAGCTTGTCGGCAGAGGACAGGATGAAGTGTTCTAACATTTCTTGGTAGATGGCTGCAGTGACTTTGATCTTGATAAAACACAGTGGACCTACACCAGCAGATGACATGGCTCCCCAAACCATCACTGATTAGTTTCAAAAGGTATTTATTTGAATGATGGCAAAATGGAATGCAAGAGAATGCATATAAGGTACATAAGAATACAGAGTGGGCAAGCTAAATTCTCTTACAGTTGCAAGTTAATGATAAACATTTTTGAAGAATGCTATTAGTCATTAAAATTTAGCAATGATGGAACAGTGTGGACTCATTCTTCAACATTGATCGTTCAAAGCAATCCGAATCGAGTAAGAGGGGTAGCCCTCAGGACCCCAGCCCCCCCCCCAAGAAAAGAAATAAAGCAAAGGGGACAAGATTATATGGGAAGTCTTCCAGTGCCTAGAGCCTCCTATTACAGGGACAGGAAGTACTGCAAATTAGGAGATTTAGAGCAGTTTAGCCAGGGGTTCCATATTTGTTGATAGCGATCCCTAGTGTCTGTCAGTGTAGCGTTTAATTTTTCGTATAAGGCTATGCGATTCACTCTTTGTATGACTGCCGATATCAAGAGAGAAGGAGTCCGCCATTTGGATGCTATGTGAATCCTGGCTGACATCAATATATATTGAAGTAGTTTATAGGTGGTGTTATTAAATGTTAGCGGTTTGAGGCCCAGAAGGTATACTGGTGCTGACAAGGGGAGATCCTTTCTAAACACCTCAAACAGTCCTCTTTTCATATTGGACCAGAATCGTTGTACCACGGGACAGGTCCACCAAACATGAAGGGTGGTTCCTGAGTCTTGGCAACCCCTGAAGCATGAAGGAGAGACATTGGGATATATAAGATGTAGTCTGGAAGGTACTAAGTAAACTTTATGGAGAATCTTCAAAGAGGTTTCCATTAGGGTGACCTGCCAGCTTCCCTTACTGATTGTCGTACAACACTCGAACCACTGTTCTAATGTGAGGGTCTCCCCTAAATCTACCTCCCATCCATGCATGAATGCCAGTTTGGTGTCAGGGGGTGGCAATTTCAGGGTAGAGTATATAGAGGAGAGGCTACCCTTCTCCGAAGCTCTGTATTTGCATAGCCTTTCAAATGTAGTAAAATCTATCATGCTTTGTGTCGACATCAGGTAGGATAGAAAGTGGAAAACTTGAGAAACTCTGAAAAGTTCAGAAGATGGAGGAGTAAAAGCAGAAATAAAGATGCTCTGGACATGAAAAAAAGCCGAAATAAAAATGCTCTGGACATGAGCCTAGTGCGGAGTAGAAAATCGCCAACAGAACGTAGTTTAGTATGCTTCCACCATACAAATGCAGTCGGTGGTAGGCCTGGGGAAAATAGAGGGTTTCCAAATAGAGGAAGCATAGGTGAGACGGGACTTTGTAGTTTATATTTAAACCGTATCTTTCTCCAAAGTTGTAGCATAAGATAGGGGATTTTAGCGGCCAGATTAATTGATCCTAGAGGGATGTGAGGGGACCAGATCAATGCCAATGGGGAGATTGGCCGTAATAAATCTGACTCCAAATTAACCAATTGTGGAGGATTAGGGAGGGCATGAAATGATACCAATTGTGTCAATCTGGCTGCTAGATAATATTTATAAAGTTGAGGTACTGAGAGCCCACCCTTTTATGTATGTGCATAATATGTCGAGCTATACGCGGTCTCTTATACACCCATATGAAGCGAAAGATCTCAGTCTGTAGGGATTTCAGGGCTGAACCTGTTATTGGATTGGGGAGGGATCGAAATAGGTACATTATCCGGGGTAAGGTAACCATTTTTACGGTGTGTATTCTCCCTATCCATGAGAGAGTAGGGGAATTCCAATTTATTAGGTCCTGGTGGAGTTTCGGGATGAGATGGGCATAATTCCATTTGAACGTCGTATCAAGGGTTTTTGGCAGATTAAACTCTAAATAAGGGAGATAATTCTCTCTGCTTTTGAAACCAAAGTTAAGTGAAATCAAGTCTCGTACATTCAGGGGTGTGTTATAATGCAGAATCTCAGATTTTTTGGCATTGATCCGAAGGCCAGAATAACTACTAAATGTACCCAAACATTTCATTAAGTTAGGTAACGTAGTCAGAGGTCTCATAATAGTAAGAAGCATATCGTCAGAAAAGAGACTAACTTTATATTCGCAAGGACCAATTTTTATTCCTGCTATGTTTGGGTCATTATGGATCATTATGGCCAATGGCACAATAGCCAAAGCAAAGAGGGCGGGAGAGAGGGGACAGCCTTGACGAGTTCCTCAACAGATGTGAATAGAAGTAGGTTCATCAGTCGGCAATTTAAGAAAGGCTGTTGGAGTCGTGTACAATGCTTGTATGGAACGTAGAAAAACTCCTGATATGCCCATGGCGGACATAACCTGGTAGAGGTACAATCAAGAAAGGCTTTTCAATATCTAAGGCTAATAAGGAGAAAGGTTGAGAGTTCGTGTTAGCCCATTGGATGATATTACAGACTTTCCTTACATTATCTGGTGTCTGTCTACCAGGAATAAATCCCACCTGGTCATAATGGATCAGTGTAGGAAGATGATAGTTGAGGCGTTTAGCTGAAATGGAGGTGAAAATTTTAAGGTCCACATTAAGTTGGGATATGGGGTGATAATTTGCGGGGTATAAGGGGTCTTTATCAGGTTTAGTTATCACTGTTATAAGTGCATCAAGCATATCAGATGGTAACTTACCCCCATAGAGGATATAATTACACAAGTTCTTTAAGTGGGGTGTCAAGATATCTTTAAATTTTTTGAAGTAAAGGGCCAAAAACCCATCTGGGCCCGGTATTTGGTATATGTTAAGGCGTTGTCTGGCTCTCAGTTTAGCTGCCAACATCCTGTCCAGTTTATTAGCCAATTTATAAAATCTAGCTTGGGTCCATCTTAAAGCTTTTTTGGTACAGTGCAGTAGAGTGGCATCTAGTTGAAGCTTTGTACCTTTAATTGCTTTAATAAGGTATAGGGATGGTTGCCTCTGATTAGCTAGTTCCAAGTGAACTAACTTGGATTCTAAATCAGATTGAACTTTAGAGCATTCCTTTTTCAGTCTAGACGCCTCAACTACCAACAGTTTTATGTGCAACCCAATTGATAGCAGGCGTGGTGTCAGAGGAAATGTTAACATCAAAGTAATCCCTAAGAGCTGTGGATATGCGGTCAACTATAGAGAGATCTGTGAGGAGGGATTTGTTCAATCTCCAGGTAAAAGGACACCGGGAGGGAGAATTCAAATTAAATTCAGCCAATACCAGGTCACGCAGCCAATCAGCGTGCGGGGAGCATTCATTGTAATGCCGTAGCCATGTTGGCTACTGGCATTACAGTGATTGGCTGGCCGGGAACGCGTCATCGGGTGCTATATAGCACCCGGTGACATGTGACCCGGCTCAGTCTGAGTCAGGGAGAGCTGCGGGAAGGAGGGATAGATAGTGTAGGGATAGAAATTGGCTAGGCAGGACAAGTTTTTCTGTTTAAAAGACCCCAAAGTCCTTTTAATGACTATTTTTTATATCTGGCTGCAATATTTTATTTGATTTTTTTTTGGGGGGGGGGCAAAAATTGCGCAAGTTTGCCTGACCTAAACACCACCTGCGCAGCATGTGCTGTATAACGTTTGTGTATCCCAAATACCTGACATCCGGTGTATTGCTTTCTGCTACTAATCAAGTCGACATTATCTGCGCTGCGTCTGCTGTATAACATTTGCTCAAGGAGGGACAGATAGTGTAGGGATAGAAATTGGCTAGGCAGGGCTAGTTGTTCTGTTTAAAAGACCCAAAAGTCCTTTTAAGGACTATTCTTATATCTGGCTGCAATTTTTTATTTTTTTTTGGGGGGGGGGGCAAAATAGCGCAAGTTTGCCTGACCTTAACACCACCTGCGCAGCGTGTGCTGTATAACGTTTTTGTATCCCAAATACCTGACATCTGGTGTATTTTTTTCTGCCACTAATCAAGGTGACATTACCTGTGCTGCGTCTGATGTATAACATTTAAAGATACAAAAATAGGGGGCACACCTATATATAGTCAAAAGAAGTGCAAGTCATGGTTTAGAGAAACCATAATTGGACACCAAGAAAAATACAAAACCGCATGGTGTGACCGCACATCTGAATAAAATACCATTGAAAGCACACTACACGGACGTTAAAAATTGTATACAATACAGAAAACAGTGTGGAGAAACCATGATAAGTTCCACACATACCCAGAGAAACACATCAAGTCCACAATAGGACACACATTTAAGCCGTCACAATTTATATTTATATATATACACTCACCGGCCACTTTATTAGGTACACCTGTCCAACTGCTCGTTAACACTTAATTTCTAATCAGCCAAACACATGGCGGCAACTCAGTGCATTTAGGCATGTAGACATGGTCAAGACAATCTCCTGCAGTTCAAACCGAGCATCAGTATGGGGAAGAAAGGTGATTTGAGTGCCTTTGAACGTGGCATGGTTGTTGGTGCCAGAAGGGCTGGTCTGAGTATTTCAGAAACTGCTGATCTACTGGGATTTTCACGCACAACCATCTCTAGGGTTTACAGAGAATGGTCCGAAAAAGAAAAAACATCCAGCGAGCGGCAGTTCTGTGGGCGGAAATGCCTTGTTGATGCCAGAGGTCAGAGGAGAATGGGCAGACTGGTTCGAGCTGATAGAAAGGCAACAGTGACTCAAATTGCCACCCGTTACAACCAAGGTAGGCAGAAGAGCATCTCTGAACGCACAGTACGTCGAACTTTGAGGCAGATGGGCTACAGCAGCAGAAGACCACACCGGGTGCCACTCCTTTCAGCTAAGAACAGGAAACTGAGGCTACAATTTGCACAAGCTCATCGAAATTGGACAGTAGAAGATTGGAAAAACGTTGCCTGGTCTGATGAGTCTCGATTTCTGCTGCGACATTCGGATGGTAGGGTCAGAATTTGGCATCAACAACATGAAAGCATGGATCCATCCTGCCTTGTATCAACAGTTCAAGCTGGTGGTGGTGGTGTCATGGTGTGGGGAATATTTTCTTGGCACTCTTTGGGCCCCTTGGTACCAATTGAGCATCGTTGCAATGCCACAGCCTACCTGAGTATTGTTGCTGACCATGTCCATCCCTTTATGACCACAATGTACCCAACATCTGATGGCTACTTTCAGCAGGATAATGCGCCATGTCATAAAGCTGGAATCATCTCAGACTGGTTTCTTGAACATGACAATGAGTTCACTGTACTCAAATGGCCTCCACAGTCACCAGATCTCAATCCAATAGAGCATCTTTGGATGTGGTGGAACGGGAGATTCGCATCATGGATGTGCAGCCGACAAATCTGCAAACTGTGTGATGCCATCATGTCAATATGGACCAAAATCTCTGAGGAATGCTTCCAGCACCTTGTTGAATCTATGCCACGAAGAATTGAGGCAGTTCTGAAGGCAAAAGGGGGTCCAACCCGTTACTAGCATGGTGTACCTAATAAAGTGGCCGGTGAGTGTATATATATATATATATATATATATATATATATATATGTACACCGTGTTCCAAATTATTATACAAATTGGATTTAAGTGTCATAAAGATTAAATTTTTTGTTTTTCAATGAAACTCATTGATGGTAATGTGTCTCAGGGCTCTTTGGATCACTGAAATCAATCTCAGATACCTGTGATAATTAGTTTGCCAGGTGAGCCCAATTAAAGGAAAACTGGATGTTCCACAATATTAAAGGACAACTGTCGTCAAAAATTAGAAATATGTCTAAAATGTTAAAACATGCAATGTAAGTTTTAGAATTTTTTTTGTGCTTATAATTTTTTTTTACCATTAAAGGAAATGTAAAAAATTCATAATAATTGTGTAGAACTTCCTATGTTGACCAGCAGGGGGAGCACAACTGAAAAGTTGAGTGTAGGGAAGCCATCTGTAGCCCAGTGCTATAAACTGTTATCTGGTTATTCACACCTTCTGTGACATTGTAAACCGAGAGCAAGGCAGGCGGTTGTTCCGCAACCAGAAAGAACGCACACTTGGTGTTTAAGTTTAAGAACAATGCATTTACTATAGATTAATAAAGGCAAGATAAAGGTAAAAGAACAAGGGGAAAAACAAGCAATGTACACAGTGTAATATGAACAATTCAAGACAGATTCTGCAATAGATTCCACGTTTACTACGTCCACTTCTGAAACATGGACGCTGAGCGAACAATTTCCCTCCGAACTATCCCTAACTGACCCTAACTTCACTTTTGGGTGCGCACCCCCCTTTTTCCCAGTGGTCCAGGTGGACCGCTTACAGTCCGTAGAAGCGCGCGGTGGGGCCCTTTCGTTGATAGCGAGGTGTCCTCTTCTCACGGTGATGGCGTTCCCTGAAGCAATCAAATCCTCAGCAGGCCGGGGAACCAAATGGATGCAATGTCCAGCAGCAGATATCACTGAGCAAACTGACAGTCCAGCAGTATCCATACACTGGGAGGTGATGTAAGTTGGGGTTTTGCAGTGACTGTCCGGTACTCAACAGCACTGCGAGTCTCTAGTTTTGGTGCAATATACACAGCCACAATGTCAGCCTCACTGGTTAGCCACTGCACACAGTTCTCTCAGCGTGGCTCCACTAAATGTGCTTGTCTCTTTACACTCTGTCCGCCTCTGGACTGAAGTACATATAGCTTAGTTGCACAGGAGTGTTCTCTGATGCTTCCACACGCTCTTAACACAGCACAGACACCTGTCTTTCTCTTGCCAAGATGGCTATAGCTCCTTGTCTCTTCTCTCTCTGCAAACTGGCAGGATGACCTCATTGGGGGCGTGTCACTCCAGCATCTCAGTGCAATGGCTGCTGTCTTAAAGGACCAGAATCACAGAAATACAGGAACAGATATGCATTTAACTTTAACACATTTTAAACATACTAATGAAAGTTAGGATATCATTGAGCTGTCTCTTACATATTCCCCCCCACTTTAAGATTGGCAGTCCCGGCCAATGACTGAATAACCAGAAGGTTGTACTCTTATGCGCAGAGTGGTAGTGTACCGTTGTATGGCAGGCCAGACAAATTCTTCCTGCGCATACCAAACAGGGGGAATGCCAGCATTTGGTCTAGTGGTCCGCCTGAGGACTACTGGTGTACTCTGGGGTGCTGTAGCCATAGACTGAGAAGGACTAGCGGACTCTGTACCAGAGGGGGCACAGGCTGGAGGCGTAGTAGTTGCTGGTGGAACATGCTCAGGAGCAGGGATCGGCCAACTATCATCCTCATCGTCATAGGCCCAGTCCACACCACCAGTCTCTGACTGTGGGAGTTCATTGACATTGACATTTCTGTCTTCATTTGTTTCTTCAGAATGACACAGGCGCAACATATTTCGGTGAAGTACTCGAACACAATCATCCCCTTCCTTCTGGACTTCATACACTGGTCCATTCGTATACTTGCGGCTCACAACACGATATGGCACAGCTTCCCATCTGCTTTGCAATTTCCCTTGGGGCTTCTTGACACGCACCAGCACCAGGTCGCCTGGCTGCAATGGTGCTCCTTGTACTGGGGTCTTATCAGAATGAGGATGTTCTTGCAGACGCTGCCGCACCAATCGATGGATTGTCTCAAGTCTCTGCCGGTGTGCCCGCACCCAGGACGTTGGATCCCTCGGCGGGAACCCATCCACATCGTTCAACTGTAATTCCCCTATACTTCGGCCAGACCGCCCGAAAAGGAGAGTATAAGGAGAATATCCCGTGGTAGAATGGACCTGATTGTTATAGGCCCACACCATCTCAGACAAGAACTGAGGCCACTGTAACTTCTTGTCTTCCTCCAGAGTCCGCACCATCTGTAGCAGGGTTCTGTTGAATCTTTCACAGGCCCCGTTTCCTTCAGGATGGTATGGGGTTGTGTGTGATTTCTTTATCCTGTAGATACGTTGAACTTCTTTTATCACATGTCCCTCAAAGCAGGCTCCCTGGTCGGAGTGGATGCGCTGGGGACATCCATACACTCGGATGAAATCTTGGCACAGAGCCCGGGCCGCTGTTTCAGCTGTCTGGTCCTTGGTGGCGGTCACCACCGCAAATTTGGTGAAGTGGTCCACCATTACGAGGCAATACTGGTGACCACTGTTGGATGGGCCCACCATTAGATAGTCTATCATGACAATCTCCAAAGGTTCCTGGGTCACTATGGTTTGCAGGGGAGCCCTCTGTTCTACTGCCTTATGGATCTCACAAGTTCGACAGCTGCGGCATACTTCTTCGACCATTTGACGGAGACCAGGGCAGTAAATCAGTCGTTGTAACCAGCGAAAGGTTTTCTCGTGACCGAAATGTCCATTCTTATTATGAGCCTCAACTGCCAATGAGCGAGCCAAATCACTAGGCACCACAATTTGATATCGAATGTCGATTTCAGAAGGTAGATAGACTTTTCGGCATAACACTCCATGTTTTATCTCCAACTTCTCCCACTGGCTCAGAACCGATAACATCTCCCATGTCAGTCGCTCTCTTTCTTCTCTACAGGGCTTCTTGCATTCCTCAACACACTTGATAATCTGCGCCAGTCCCTCATGGGCCTGCTGTATCTGTGCCCATTCCTGTTGTGAGGGATCAAAGAAAGGAGCCAGTTCAGTCCCTTCCATCTCATACTGATTGGCGGCAGCCAAGGCCTATGAAAATTTGCTGAAGTCAGGCACTTCCACATGCTCTAACTCTTGATCCACGTCTTCTGTGGGGATCTGGGCAGTTACCCTAGAAAGTCCATCAGCATTCTGGTTCTCTGTTTTGGACCGATACTTAATACGATAATTGAACTTAGACATTCGGGCTATCCACCTCTGCTCTAAAGCCCAGAGCTTTGCATTTTCTAGGTGAGCTAGTGGGTTGTTGTCAGTCAGTACTAGGACTTCAGCCCCGGTCAAATATTCAGAGAATTTCTCAGTCATGGCCCATATCAGTGCCAACAGCTCCAACTTAAATGAACTATAGTTCTCTGGATTTCTTTCAGAATTCCGCAAAGACCGGCTGGCATACGCTATGACTCGCTCCTGGCCATCCTGAATCTGAGAAAGCAAGGCTCCGAGACCATATAGGCTTGCATCCGTATATAGCTGGAACGGCAAGTGGTAATCAGCATACGCCAAGATTGGGGCTGTTGTCAGAGCATCCTTCAATGCCTGGAAGGCTTGTTCCTGTTCAGGTCCCCATTTAACAGTCCGGTTCTTCGGACCACCGGATGTGCCTCGTAGGAGAGCATTAAGTGGTGCTGCTACCCTGGCAAAATCCTTGATAAACCGTCGGTAGTAACCGACTACTCCAATGAACGCCCTCACTTCTCGCAAGGTAGTCGGTGTTGGCCAATCTTGAACAGCCGCTATCTTGTCCCTCGATGGTCTCACACCTTCTCCTGATATGCGATGACCTAAGTAATCAATTTCAGATTGGAACAGTCGACATTTACTGGGTTTCAATTTGAGCCCATGTTCCCGCAATCGTCTAAATACTTGTCCCAACTGGTGGAGATGGTCTTCAAAGGTCGCAGAATACACGATAATGTCGTCTAAGTAGATGAGAGTGAACTCAAAGTTGAAGTCACCGAGACATTTCTCCATTAATCGCTGAAACGTTCTGGGTGCATTTGTCAATCCGAAGGGCATCCGGTTAAATTCGTATAGCCCCATGGGCAAGATGAATGCCGTCTTCTCCTTATCTTTCTTGGCCATCGGCACCTGCCAATACCCACTAGCCAGATCTAGTGAGGAGAAGTACCGGGCTCTCCCTAGTGCCAAGAGGGACTCCTCAATCCGGGGCAAGGGGTAGGAATCTCGTACAGTGCAGGCGTTTAACTTCCGATAGTCTACGCAAAACCGGATGGTCCCATCTTTTTTTCTTACTAATACCACCGGAGCTGCCCAGGGACTTTGACTTTCTTGGATAACCCCACCCTGCAGCATCTTAGTCAACAGTTCTTTCACCTCCTGATATAACTGTGGAGGAATTTGTCGGTAGCGCTCTCTGATTGGAGGGGTATCTCCTGTGGGAATCTCATGGTAGATCCCTGTCGTACATCCAAAATCTTCATCATAACGTGCAAAGGTGGCTTGGTTCTCCCACAGCAGCTCATCTACCTTCTGGACCTGTTTTAGAGAACATGAACAACTCTGCATCTTCATCTGTTCTCGAATTGCACGGCCATTCCATTCAGAGGTGGGGCCCTCATCTTCCCCCATAGACATGGTTACGGTCCACTCATCCCTTTCAGCCGGCTTCAGCTTCATCGGAGTTACTTTCCTTACTTCCTCTGGAGTCACATAGACATTAGCCAGCAGCCTTCCTGGGGTCAGGTCTACACTCTGGTCCTGCGTGTTTACACACCGGAGTGGTACTCTTCCATTGCGAACTATTGCTAAGGAACGGGCTACTAGCGGATCAACACCCCCTTCGGTTGCCTGCAGTGGTTCTACCAGCACAGCTATGCCTTCCAGTTTTCGACAGGTGCCTACAGGCATGGACACTATCATCTCCCGATTGGGTGGCAATGTAACTTTTGTATGTAAAGGGACCGAGATTTGAGCCAGAGGACGCTGTGCATCTGAACTTTTCTGTAAGCCACATGTTCTGATTAGTCGCTGGAACGCTGTTTGAGTAGGCCAATGGGTGGTCATTCCTTTCCAATAACTGTGACCTTTCTTTTCAAAGAGAATCTGATCCAATTCTTTTAAGACATTCATCCCCAAAACAACAGGGACCTTCACTTCATGGGAATCTTGTACCACCACAATTCCTTTCCTACCTAGATCTTGACCACATAACTGAACATTCATCCAGGTCACTCCCACCACCTGGACCGGTAGCTGATTAGCTGCAATTACTCGTACAAATGTATGGGGATCATATTTCACATGTTGCCAGAAGTACCGTTCGTAACAGTCTCTACTCAGGGTCGTTACTTGGGAGCCTGTGTCGATCATTCCAGTAACAGGAATACCTTCCAATTCCATCTGGATGATGGGACTAGCAGCGATTAGATCCTCAGGGCATTCTCTCCACGTAGTCTCATTCTCAGTCTCCCCTACTACACGCCCTACTGCAGCAGGGGACTTCAGTTTTAACGATGGTTTCTCATAAGCTTGTCGCTGCTCTGGACATCTAGCAGCAATATGGCCAATCCGCCCGCACTCCCAGCAGCATATCTCCCGTCGCTCTGGCCATCGGTTTGGGCCCCCTCGGTAAGCCCCTTCAGTTTCTACTGAATGCTGCACTAAATTATTTGGACCCCTTTGGTAGGTCCTGTCCTCATCCCTCCAGCGGTGTTGTGGTTGATTCTGACCTTCTTGGTGTGGATGGACCACCCCTTCACCTCTCGTTTTCTGGACGTCGGTGATTCTCATAGAATTTTCATCACAACGGGTTTGCAAGCGTTCCATTTGCTCTTGTAATTTCTGCATTATTGTGAAAATTTCTTTAACAGTCCCTTTTTCTACGGTTTCTGGGCCAGAGCTAGCCCCCTGTGACAAAGTGACTCCCACTGCGGTCTGGGGCTTCGGGACCATACTATTTGCACGTGAAATGGCCTCTACCTGTACGTCATGGAATTTAGCATCAGTCTGTCATCGTATGAAGTCCTGCATAGTAACATTCAAACTGCCGTCACGGATCCCCAGGACAAACTGGTCCCGGAGAGTCCGATCAGAGTTATAGAAGGCTGGCAAGCCCCCTTTTTCCTTCCCTTGAATATCTCGGAGCAGTTCTTGTAGGGCATTTGCATATTGGGGCAGACTTTCATTCTCCTGTTGTACCCTCTGGAAGAACCGGGCCTGCAGGGACCCCAGCAATGCGGTTTCTCCATAGATCGCTTCTAGAATCTGGACCACTTGTTCAAACGTCTGCCTTTGTTCAAATGGCCACAATATCACCGTGGTCTTAGCATCCCCTTTTAATGTCAAAATCGCTAGCTCTACTAGTACTTCCGGTGTGGTCTGGTACATCCACTGTACCATTCGTATCTGTTCCGCCCACACACTTACAGACATATTATTGCCATCAAATTTAGCTAACTGGCTCATTATAGCCCCGGCTGGCATCCTTCCTCCAGCACCATCACCCCTAACTGGTGTGTCACCATCCATTCTGGTATGTGGATCCTGCCGACTATGCCAATTTGTAAACCGAGAGCAAGGCAGGCGGTTGTTCCGCAACCAGAAAGAACACACACTTGGTGTTTAAGTTTAAGAACAATGCATTTACTATAGATTAATAAAGGCAAGATAAAGGTAAAAGAACAAGGGGAAAAACAAGCAATGTACACAGTGTAATATGAACAATTCAAGACAGATTCTGCAATAGATTCCACGTTTACTACGTCCACTTCTGAAACACGGACGCTGAGCGAACAATTTCCCTCCGAACTATCCCTAACTGACCCTAACTTCACTTTTGGGTGCGCACCCCCCTTTTTCCCAGTGGTCCAGGTGGACCGCTTACAGTCCGTAGAAGCGCGCGGTGGGGCCCTTTCGTTGATAGCGAGGTGTCCTCTTCTCATGGTGATGGCGTTCCCTGAAGCAATCAAATCCTCAGCAGGCCAGGGAACCAAATGGATGCAATGTCCAGCAGCAGATATCACTGAGCAAACTGACAGTCCAGCAGTATCCATACACTGGGAGGTGATGTATGTTGGGGTTTTGCAGTGACTATCCGGTACTCAACAGCACTGCGAGTCTCTAGTTTTGGTGCAATATACACAGCCACAATGTCAGCCTCACTGGTTAGCCACTGCACACAGTTCTCTCAGCGTGGCTCCACTAAATGTGCTTGTCTCTTTACACTCTGTCCGCCTCTGGACTGAAGTACATACAGCTTAGTTGCACAGGAGTGTTCTCTGATGCTTCCACACGCTCTTAACAAAGCACAGACACCTGTCTTTCTCTTGCCAAGATGGCTATAGCTCCTTGTCTCTTCTCTCTCTACAAACTGGCAGGATGACCTCATTGGGGGCGTGTCACTCCAGCATCTCAGTGCAATGGCTGCTGTCTTAAAGGACCAGAATCACAGAAATACAGGAACAGATATGCATTTAACTTTAACACATTTTAAACATACTAATGAAAGTTAGGATATCATTGAGCTGTCTCTTACAACATCACGCAGCTCTTACTTGCTTATCTGATAACAAGAGATTGTCTTCCACAATACAGTGTCCAGTGGCCATCTTGTTGTGGTCTACACTGTGATAACATTGCTGACTGTGCCTCCTATGCTATTTCCAATTGTGATGCTGATTATTCCTCCACCACAGGGATTTTCTCCACTGACAGGTAGCAGAGTTAGGGTGGTAGTGCATGACTGAGTTTGATCTGAGAAACTCATTGTGCGTTACTTCCACCAGGGGCGTTGCTAGGCTAAAACATTCGGGGCCTGGGCCCCTGATGTTTTCTCCCAGGCCCCGAATGTCCTGCCTATTAGACAAATACAATTGTATTGTCGTCCTGAGGACGGCAGTACAATTGAATCTAACAGACTGGTTGAGTCTAGAATGGAGTTGTTAGAAGGAGGTCCTCCTGCTATGGAGCCTGGAGTCAGTATTCTACTGGAGTCAGTATT
>ONZH01012836.1:0-58186 GCA_900303285.1 Rhinella marina
TTATGTGGAGGCCCAAGAGGGAGACCTCTTAAAAATTGTTTGTAGCCCAAGATGTGAGCCATGAGAAAAATTGTTTGAGGCCCAAGAGGTGAGACCTCATTAAAAATTATGTGGAGGCTAAAGAGGTTGAGACCATCCTAAAAATTGTTTGTAGGCCCAAGAGGTGCAGACCTCTTAAAATTGTTTGTAGGCCCAAGAGGTGAGCCATGAGAAAAATTGTTTGTAGGCCCAGAGGTGAGGACCCTTAAAATTGTTGTAGGCCCAAGAGGTGAGCATAAATATTTTTTTTTTTTTACGGAGCAATCTACGGCGAGTAAGGAGGAGAGGAAGGAGGTGGAGGAGGAAATGCACTTCATATAGATGGCACTTCACTTTTGGCTGCTTTCCACTGTTTGGAGAAGCAAAGTCCGGGTCAATCCACTTGCTGTTCATTTTGATTAGCGTCAGCCTGTCGGCCACTGTCGGTTGACAGGCGGGCTGCGCTTATCGGTTATAATGCCCCCGGCTGCGCTGAACACCCTTCTGATAGCACGCTGGCGGCAGGGCAGGCAAGCACCTCCAAGGCGTACAGGGGACCAGTTCCAGCCACGTGTCCAACTTGGAGACCCAGTAAGTGTAGGACGCCGAGGGATCGGGGGGGACAGGAGTACGGTCTGTCAGGTACTCCCGCAACATCGCCGATACTTGTCCCTCCTGCTGATAGCGGGCCCCGCAGTGATGGAAGTTGCACGAGGGGTGCCATGAACGTGTCCCACACCTTGGAGAGTGTTCCCCTGGTGGCTGTGGGCCTGATCGATGTTGTGGGACTCTGGGAGACCCTCTCCTCTCTGCCGCCAGCGATGGTGGGTGGGAAAATCTCCATCATGTTCTGCACGAGTTCCCTCTGGTATTCCAGCAATCGATTCGTCCTCTCCTCTACCGGAATAAAAGAGGAGACGTTATCTTTATACCGGGGGTCCAGGAGTGCGAAGACCCAGTACAGTTTGTTCTCCACTATCCGGACAAGACGTGTGTCCCGGGAAAAGCAGCCCAGCATGAAGTCAGCCATGTGTGCCAGACTCTGAATAGGCATGACGTCACTGCCCCCACCAGAAGGATCACTTGCCATTTCCTCCTCTTCCTCTTCCGCCTCCTCTCCGCCCCATCCGCGCTGAACCAATGGGACGCACACAGCCTGACTGCTACCCTCGCCGCCAGCATCCTCCTCCTCTTCCACAGCCACCTCCACGTCGTCCTCCTCCTCATCCTCCTCCTCCTCCTGCAACTGCCACCGAGAAGCAGACAAAAAGTGTGGTCTGACTGTGTAGCTCCGTTGCGTCTCCTCCTACCCCCGTCTCCTCTGCGTGCAATGCGTTCTCCCTTATTGCGATGAGCGATTCTTTAAGGACGCATAGGAGCGGGATGGTTACGCTCACTATAGCGTCCTCGCTGCTGACCTTCTTGGTGGACTCCTCAAAGATACGCAGTACATCGCATATGTCTGCCATCCATGGCCACTCGTGGTTGGCAAACTGAGGGAGCTGAGTTGGAGGCACGCGTGGATTCATAATCGGGTACTCCATCAATGCTCTCTGCTGCTCACAACACCCTGGCCAACATGGAATAGGTGGAATTCCAGCGAGTCGGCAGGTCGCACAACAGCCGATGTTGAGGCAAATGGAGGCGTTGCTGGAGTTTTTTTTAAGCTAGCAGCAGCTACAGTTGACTTCCGAAAGTGAGCGCACAAGCGCCGCACTTTCACCAGTAGCTCTGCCAGGTTGGGGTAAGTCTTTAGAAATTTTTGGACTACCAGATTAAAAACGTGGGCCAGGCATGGTACGTGATTGAGTTCGGCAAGCTCCAGAGCCGCCACCAGGTTACGGGCCGTTATCGCACACGACCATGCCTTGCCCTAGCTGCAGCGGCGACAGCCACATCTCCGTCTGCTGCAATATGGCGTCCCTCACCTCTGGGGCGCTGTGCTTCCTGTCGCCCAAGCTGATGAGCTTAAGCACCGCCTGCTGACGTCTCCCCGCGCCAGTGCTGCAAACGCTTCCAGCTAGCGGCTGAGGGCGATGTTAAGGCAGAGGAGGAGGAGGAGGAGGAAGAGGAGGGGGGTTTATCAGAAACCCGTGCTGGCAATCTTGGGCGGGGGTGGTAGGTAGGCCGTCTCTGTTTGCGACCCCGTTCCCGCTTCCACAACATTCACCCAGTGTGCCGTCAAAGAGATGTATCGTCCCTGGCCGCAAGCGCTTGTCCACGAGTCGGTGGTCAAGTGGACCTTTGCGCTGACTGCGTACCTCAGGGCCCGCCTGATGTTACGCGACACGTGCTGGTGCAGGGCGGGGACGGCACTCCGGGAAAAGTAGTGGCGGCTGGGGACGGAATAGCGAGGTGCGGCAGCCGCCATCAGGTCGCGGAAGGCCTGCGTCTCCACAAGCCTAAACGGCAACATCTCCAGGGCCAGCAGTTTGGAGATGTGGCAGTTTAAGGCTTGGGCTTGGGGGTGACTCGAGGCGTACTTCCGCCTGCGGTTGAACGCCTGCGAGATGGACAGTTGATGGGACGAGGAGTGTGAAGGTGCAGGCGAAGATGCGGTTAAGGGGAGGCTGAAGGAGAAGGCCCCAAAGTAGCCGAGGCAGAGGCAGATGTGGAGGTGTCCTGGCTGGAGGTCTGGACCGCAGTGGCAGCACACAACAAAGGGGAAGAGGCAGTGGCAGGAAGACCTTGCGCAGGTTGTATTGCGTATGCTCTTTCCCACTCAGCCCAGTGCTTGACTTCCAAGTGACGCCGCATGCCTGAGGTGGTCATATTGCTCTTCTCAGAGCCTCTACTCAGTTTTGAGTGGCAGAGTGTGCAAACCGCGCTCAGTTTGTCATCCGCACAAACATTAAAAAATCTCCACACCACAGAAGTACGAGGCCTCGATGGGGGAGCTTCGCGCGACTGCCTGCTGCCGGGAACAGCTTCGGCCCTGCTGGCTGTGGTCTCACTTCTCTGTCTGGACTGTCCTCTACCTCTGGACATCCCTCTGCCTGTGGACATCCCTCTGCCTGTGGACATACCTCTGCCTGTGGACATCCCTCTGCCTCTGGACATCCCTCTGCCTCTTGCTGCCTTTTTCGGTGCTGCGCAGACCACCACCTCTCCACTGCTTTCCCCGCTGGACATCACCCCTGGCCAAGTGGGGTCGGTCATTTCGTCATCCACCACATCCTCTTCAACTTCCTCACTCTGCTCCTCCTCCTGCCCACTGGACATTCCAACAGCCTCCCTTGATGGCAACTGCGTCTCATCATCATCATCGCTCATGATAACAGATGCTGGTTCAGGGTCCACATCAGCAGGAGATGGCGAATACTCAAGTGTTTGGGCATCACTACAAACAAATTCCTCTGCTAGCTCCTGGGATTCTTCCGGCACATCTGAAAAAGGACCCGAAAAGAGCTCCTGGGAGGGGTCAATGGTGGGATGACTCTGTTGGCCAGGTGTGGAGGAAGGAGGGTCAGAGTGAGACTGTGTGGATGACTGGCTGGTGGACAACTGTGTGGAAGCGCTATCGGCTATCCATTGCACCACCTGTTCAACCTGCTCAGGCCTCAACAGCGGTGTAACCCGCCCCTGCTTAACTGTCCCATAAAGGCAGGGATTCTGGATGAGTGGGATCCTGGCTGACCCTCACCAGCACGCATTGTATCCCCACTGGCTTCAACAAGGCCCCCAACAGCATTTCCGCTCCCCAGTCCTCGTCCACGTCCGATTCCGCTAGCCCTACGCATTTATTTTTTTTTTGTTACAATATTTTGCCTTCACAGCCGTATACTACCAGGTCAGACGGTGTGTATTAACACCACGTATATAAAATAATTTTCCAAGCACGCAGAACGCACAGTACAGGTGCCACAGAAAAGGCCTAGTTTTTTTATATTTCTTGGTACACAGCCGTGTATTAACAGGTCAGACGGTGTGTATTAACACCACGTATATAAAATTATTTTCCAAGCACGCAGAACGCTCAGTACAGTAGACAAAGAAAAGGCCTAGTTTTTTTATATTTCTTGGTACACAGCCGTGTACTAACAGGTCAGACGGTGTGTATTAACACCACGTATATTAAATAATTTTACACCTGGTATACAAAAAGGGTATTGCAGGCACACAGAACCCAGAACACTAGAGCCAAATAAACTGTATTTAAAAAAAAAAAATACACAGCCGTATACTGCCAGAAGATCAGATGGTGCATATACACACTAGGTATATAACAGGGTTTTGCGGCCAAAAAGAACGCAGAACAGTAGTGCCAAATATAGTTTGGTATGTAGCAGAGCACCTAATACACCACTAATGCCTCTCTCTGTCCCTACTCCAGCAGCTATCCCTGAATACAGCAGCCGTTCTCTGTAAAGTCTATATTGTAGTAAAGCTATCACTGAAGTCCACTGTAGTAGCCCTGATAAGGGCTTTTAATCACGCTCCTGCCTGTCCAACAGCTAAAACTTATCTCTCCCTTCTCCAGCCTCTGTCCCTAAGTTCACGCAGCATATGCGAACGAGCAGGAAGAGCTGAGTTTTTAATATTCGAGGTCACATGGTTTTTCCAGCCAATCCATGTAGACGCCGTTTTCGCGCTGCCAGCGTGCACCGCGGGCCTGTCATACCCCCCCCCTGCATGGTGATTGGTGGAAAAAGATTGAAATCGAGTATGCCGAATAGCGTAGTATTCGATCGAATACCGGCTTGATCGAACACTACTCGCTCATCTCTAATTTTTATCAGAGACCGCTCTAGTGGAATCTGTTCCTGACTCCACCCTAGTTTTCTTCAAGGAGGATTATCCAAATCATTTTAGTCAAAAACCACCCAAGAAACACCTTTACACACTGGTACCAATATTTATTTTATTTTTTATCACAGCTACTGTATCTTCCTTACATTTCATCAGGTACGAGAGTGGTCTTATTTCACCAAACATGGTTTAAGGTCGAATTCTATATTCAGACCTTCCGGTTGCTGGGGACCAGTTTGTAAATCCATTCTTCCTCACATTTATTAATTCTGCAAACCACTAGGGTCCTTCTTATGTACTTTTAAAAAATGTGCTGAGACACTATGGGGGAGATTTACCAAACTGGTTGCCCATAGTAACCAATCAGAGTCCACCTTTCATTTTGCAAAGACGCTGTGAAAAATGAAAGGTGAAATCTGATTGGTTGCTAGGGAACTCAGCCAGTTTTCCTTTATACCAGTTCTGATAAATCTCCCCTTATGTGTTTCCAGACCCTTCTTGATATTCCTCATGTGCTCTTGTATCCGTGTTTTTAATTTTCTGAGTGTTCTACCCACGTACTGGAGGCCACAAGGACACTCCAGAAAGTAGATGACCCCCATGTGCTCACCTGTAATTTCACCCTCTATTTTAAACACTTCTCCTTTTCTTGATTTGATCTCTTGGACACATGTTTCTCTGTTGTCCTTCCTGCGGTTTTTGCAAGGTAAACAAAAGCCGCACCATACAAATTTACTTTTGTTCTTTTTTTCTTTTTTTGTTGAAATTTAGCTGTGGACTAATTGTATTTTCAAGATGGGAGCCCTTCTGAAAATAATCCCTAGGCTTATCAGGAATGATCCCCCCCAAGACTAAGTCATTTTTAAGCACCGCCCAGTTTTTCCAGACTGCATGTTTAATCTTCAAACAGCTCACAAGGAAAGATAAGTGTGGATCTGTTCTTTCTCGTTTTATACACTGGAACACAACACGTCATGATAAAATTGTCGCAAATCTGAATATACAAACTAAGAAAGCTGTAAATGTTGACCTCACTCTAGTGGTGGCTGTATATACCTGTATGTAATAATCTCCTGAGCTCCCTCTAGTGGTGGCTGTATATATCTGTATGTAGTAATCTCCTGAGCTCCCTCTAGTGGTGGCTATATATATCTGTATGCCGTAATCTCCTGAGCTTCCTCTAGTGGTGGCTGTATATATCTGTATGTAGTAATCTCCTGAGCTCCCTCTAGTGGTGGCTGTATATCTGTATGTAGTAATCTCCTGGGCTTCCTCTAGTGGTGGCTGTATATATCTGTATGTAGTAATCTCCTGAGCTCCCTCTAGTGGTGGCTGTATTTATCTGTATGTAGTAATCTCCTGAGCTCCCTCTAGTGGTAGCTGTATATATCTGTATGTAGTAATCTCCTGAGCTCCCTCTAGTGGTGGCTGTATATATCTGTATGTAATAATCTCCTGAGCTCCCTCTAGTGGTGGCTGTATATATCTGTATGCAGTAATCTCCTGAGCTCCCTCTAGTGGTGGCTGTATATATCTGTATGTAGTAATCTCCTGAGCTCCCTCTAGTGGTGGCTGTATATCTCTGTATGTAGGATTCTTCTGAGCTCCCTCTAGTGGTGGTTGTATATATCTGTATGTAGTAATATCCTCAGCTCTCTCTAGTGGTGGCTGTATATATCTGTATGTAGTAATCTCCTGAGCTCCCTCTAGTGGTGGCTGTATATCTCTGTATGTAGGATTCTTCTGAGCTCCCTCTAGTGGTGGTTGTATATATCTGTATGTAGTAATATCCTCAGCTCTCTCTAGTGGTGGCTGTATATATCTGTATGTAGTAATCTCCTGAGCTCCCTCTAGTGGTGGCTGTATATCTCTGTATGTAGGATTCTTCTGAGCTCCCTCTAGTGGTGGTTGTATATATCTGTATGTAGTAATATCCTCAGCTCTCTCTAGTGGTGGCTGTATATATCTGAATGTAGTAATCTCCTGAGCTCCCTCTAGTGGTGGCTATATATATCTGTATGCCGTAATCTCCTGAGCTCCCTCTAGTGGTGGCTGTATATATCTGTATGTAGTAATCTCCTGAGCTCCCTCTAGTGGTGGCTGTATATATCTGTATGCAGTAATCTCCTGAGCTTCCTCTAGTGGTGGCTGTATATATCTGTATGTAGTAATCGCCTTAGCTCCCTCTAGTGGTGGCCATGTATATCTGTATGCAGTAAGCTTCCCTCTCTTCCAGTGGTGTATGTATGCAGATAACTATGCAAAGGCTTTAAATCAGAAAATCGTACTCTTATTTGTATAATTTCAAAGATGGTGGGGCTAAGTAAAATGTAAATAAATGTAAACTAGAACAGAATGCAATTAGTTACAAATCTCATAGCCCATTATTCTATCGACAGTAGATGAAAGAACATGTATTAGATTTCGAATATGACATTTTTACCATTTCTAAGAAAAAAAACTCCTTTAGAACTTGTTGGCAACGGTACAGCTCTAAAAAGTTGGGGCAGGGTCGTGTCTACCACCATGCAGCTTCCACTCTTCTTTTACTAACAGTTTGAAGACCTCTGTGAGGTCAGGAGACCAATTGCTGGAATCCTGGAGAGGAATGCGGCCACATTTTTGTCTTGCTGGATTTTGAATGTGCTGAAGGTTGGACGTTCACTGTAAGGGTGCATTCACGAGACCGTGCCGTGTTTTGTAGTCTGCAGAATGCGGATCCACAAGACATGTGCAGCAATTCGAGTGAACTGTGAATCATCCACTACAATCACTTTTTCTCTGGGATGGTGCTCAGAAATATGAATACATTTGAAATATCTGAGTTTCAGGATCTCTTCAGTCAGTGACTCAGGAAATCAGCATCAGATGGAATCCAGGAGCGTCCAAAAAGATGCAGATTGTGACATCCTCAGACACAGCAGCAACGCGGGAAACTGGAGAGCAGGATAATGACACTGACACTCGGGGTACAGGATAATGACACTGACACTCGGGGTACAGGATAATGACACTGACACTCGGGGTACAGGATAATGACATTGACACTCGGGGTACAGGATAATGACATTGACACTCGGGGTACAGGATAATGATCCTTTACCCCGAGTGTCAGTGTCATTATCCTGTACCCCGTGTGTCAGCGTCATTATCCTGTACCCGAGTGTCAGTGTCATTATCCTGTACCCCGAGTGTCAGTGTCATTATCCTGTACCCCGAGTGTCAGTGTCATTATCCTGTACCCCGAGTGTCAGTGTCATTATCCTGTACCCCGAGTCAGTGTCATTATCCTGTACCCGAGTGTCAGTGTCATATCCTGTACCCCGAGTGTCAGTGTCATTATCCTGTACCCCGAGTGTCAGTGTCATTATCCTGTACCGCCGAGTGTCAGTGTCATTATCCTGTACCCGAGTGCGTGTCATTATCCTGTACCGAGTGTCAGTGTCATTACCTGTACCCCGAGTGTCAGTGTCATTATCCTGTACCCCGAGTGTCAGTTGTCATTATCCTGTACCCCGAGTGTCAGTGTCATTATCCTGTACCCGAGTGTCAGTGTCATTATCCTGTACCCCGAGTGTCAGTGTCATTATCCTGTACCCCGAGTGTCAGTGTCATTATCCTGTACCCGAGTGTCAGTGTCATTATCCTGTACCCCGAGTGTCAGTGTCATTATCCTGTACCCCGAGTTGTCAGTGTCATTATCCTGTACCCGAGTGTCAGTGTCATTATCCTGTACCCCGAGTGTCAGTGTCATTATCCTGTACCCCGAGTGTCAGTGTCATTATCCTGTACCCCGAGTGTCATGTATTATGTACCCCGAAGTGTCAGTGTCATTATCCTGTACCCCGAGTGTCAGTGTCATTATCTGTACCCCGAGTGTCAGTGTCATTATCCTGTACCCCGAGTGTCAGTGTCATATCCTGTACCCCGAGTGTCAGTGTCATTATCCTGTACCCCGAGTGTCAGTGTCATTATCCTGTACCTCCGAGTGTCAGTGTCATTTCTGTACCCCAGTGTCAGTGTCATTATCCTTACCCCGAGTGTCAGTGTCATTATCCTGTACCCCGAGTGTCAGTGTCATTATCCTGTACCCCGAGTGTCAGTGTCATTATCCTGTACCCCGAGTGTCAGTGTCATTATCCTGTACCCGAGTGTCAGTGTCATTATCTGTACCCGAGAGTTGTCAGTGTCATTATCCGTACCGAGTGTCAGTGTCATTTATCCTGATACCCCCGAGTGTCAGTGTCATTACCTGTACCCCAGTGTCAGTGTCATTATCCTGTACCCCCGAGTGTCAGTGTTCATTATCCTGTACCCCGAGTGTCAGTGTTCATTATCCTGTACCCCGAGTGTCAGTGTCATTATCTGTACCCCGAGTGTCAGTGTCATTATCCTGTACCCCGAGTGGTTCAGTGTCATTATCCTGTACCCCGAGTGTCAGTGTCATTATCCTGTACCCCGAGTGTCAGTGTCATTCCTGTACCCCGAGTGTCAGTGTCATTATCCTGTACCCGAGTGTCAGTGTCATTATCCTGTACCCCGAGTGTCAGTGCATTATCCTGTACCCCGAGTGTCAGTGTCATTATCCTGTACCCCGAGTGTTCAAGTGTCATTATCCCTGCTACCCCGAGTGTCAGTGTCATTATCTGTACCCCGAGTGTCAGTGTCATTATCCTGTACCCCGAGTTGTCAGTGTCATTATCCTGTACCCCCGAGTGTCAGTGTCATTATCCTGTACCCCGAAGTGTCAGTGCATTCCGTACCGATCAGTGTCATTATCCTGTACCCCGAGTGTCAGGTCATTATCTGTCCAAGTGTAGTGTCATTATCCTGTACGCCGAGTGTCAGTGTCATTATCCTGTACCCCGAGTGTCAGGTCAATCCTGTACCCCGAGTGTCAGTGTATCCTGTACCCCGAGTGTCAGTGTCATTATCCTGTACCCGAGTGTCAGTGTCATTATCCTGTACCCCGAGTGTCAGTGGTCATTATCCTGTACCCCGAGTGTCAGTGTCATTATCCTGTACCCCGAGTGTCAGTGTCATTATCCTGTACCCCGAGTGTCAGTGTCATTATCCTGTTACCCCGAGTGTCAGTTCATTATCCTGTACCCCCGAGTGTCAGTGTCATTATCCTGTACCCCAAGTGTCATGTCATTATTCCTGTACCCCGAGTGTCAGTGTCATATCCTGTACCCCGAGTGTCAGTGTCATTATCCTGTACCCCGAGTGTCAGTGTCATTATCCTGTACCCCGAGTGTCAGTGTCATTATCTGTACCCCAAGTGTCAGTGTCATTATCCTGTACCCCGAAGTGTCAGTGGTCATTATCCTGTACCCCGAGTGTCAGTGTCATTATTCCTTGTACCCCGAGTGTCAAGTGTCATTACCTGTACCCCGAGTGTCAGTGTCATTATCCTGTACCGAGTGTCAGTGTCATTATCCTGTACCCAAGTGTCAGTGTCATTATCCTGTTACCCCGAGTGTCAGTGTCATTATCCTGTACCCCGAGTGTCAGTGTCATTATCCTGTACCCCAGTGTCAGGTTCATTATCCTGTACCCGAGTGTCAGTGTCATTATCCTGTACCCCGAGTGTCAGTGTCATTATCCTGTACCCGAGTGTCAGTGTCATTATCCTGTACCCCGAGTGTCAGTGTCATTATCCTGTACCCCGAGTGTCAGTGTCATTATCCTGTACCCCGAGTGTCAGTGTCATTATCCTGTACCCCAAGTGTCAGTGTCATTATCCTGTACCCCGAGTGTCAGTGTCATTATCCTGTACCCCGAGTGTCAGTGTCATTATCCTGTACCCGAGTGTCAGTGTCATTATCCTGTACCCCAGTGTCAGTGTCATTATCCTGTACCCCGAGTGTCAGTGTCATTATCCTGTACCCAGTGTCAGTGTCATTATCCTGTACCCCGAGTGTCAGTGTCATTATCCTGTACCCCGAGTGTCAGTGTCATTATCCTGTACCCCGAGTGTCAGTGTCAGTGTATTATCTGTACCCCAAGTGTCAGTGTCATTATCCTGTACCCCGAGTGTCAGTGTCATTATCCTGTACCCGAGTGTCAGTGTCATTATCCTGTACCCGAGTGTCAGTGTCATTATCCTGTACCCGAGTGTCAGTGTCATTATCCTGTACCCCGAGTGTCAGTGTCATTATCCTGTACCCAAGTGTCAGTGTCATTACAGTGTCATTAATCCTGTACCCCAAGTGTCAGCGTCATTTATCCTGTACCCCGAGTGTCAGTGTCATTATCCTGTACCCCAAGTGTCAGTGTCATTATCCTGTACCCCGAGTGTCAGCGTCCATTATCCTGTACCCCCGAGTGTCGAGTGTCATTTATCCTGTACCCCGAGTGTCCAGTGTCATTATCCTGTACCCGACAGTGTCAGTTCATTATCCTGTACCCCGAGTGTCAGTGTCATTATCCTGTACCCCGAGTGTCAGTGTCATTATCCTGTACCCCGAGTGTCAGTGTCATTATCCTGTACCCCGAGTGTCAGTGTCATTATCCTTTACCCCGAGTGTCAGTGTCATTATCCTGTACCCCAAGTGCATACCTCCCAACTTTTGAAAATTGCAAAGAGGGACAATGTGTGCAGCGCGCATCACAACCGTTTTTTTCATACTAGGCCACACCTCTAACTCCGCCCAAAGCATAATTACTCGATATTTTTCTTGCGCTTCATTGTTCATATAAACGTTAGCACATATAAATCATCAGATTATAGATATTTTAAGGTCCAAATTGCACCAAATTATGAAGTTCTGGTCTAATTTATAGGTAGAAACCATACAGAAACTTTAGTAAGGAGCAATTTAGTAAATTTATTAATGCACATTTATGCATTAATCCTCCAGGTCAAAAAGAGGGACATTTAAGGATAAAAGAGGGACAGAGGGACTTGGGTCAAAAAGAGGGACTGTCCCTCCAAAAGAGGGACACTTGGGAGGTATGCAAGTGTCAGTGTCATTATCCTGTACCCCGAGTGTCAGTGTCATTATCCTGTACCCCGAGTGTCAGTGTCATTATCCTGTACCCCGAGTGTCAGTGTCATTATCCTGTACCCCGAGTGTCAGTGTCATTATCCTGTACCCCGAGTGTCAGCGTCATTATCCTGTACCCCCCGAGTGTCAGTGTCATTATCCTGTACCCCGAGTGTCAGTGTCATTATCCTGTACCCCAGTGTCAGCGTCATTATCCTGTACCCGAGTGTCAGTGTAATTATCCTGTACCCCAAGTATCAGTGTCATTATCCTGTACCCCAAGTGTCAAAGTCATTATCCTTTACCCCGAGTGTCAGTGTCATTATCCAGTACCCCGAGTGTCAGTGTCATTATCCTGTACCCCGAGTGTCAGTGTCATTATCCTGTACCCCGAGTGTCAGTGTCATTATCCTGTACCCCGAGTGTCAGTGTCATTATCCTGTACCCCGAGTGTCAGTGTCATTATCCTGTACCCCGAGTGTCAGTGTCATTATCCTGTACCCCGAGTGTCAGTGTCATTATCCTGTACCCCGAGTGTCAGTGTCATTATCCTGTACCCCGAGTGTCAGTGTCATTATCCTGTACCCCAAGTGTCAGTGTCATTATCCTGTACCCCGAGTGTCAGTGTCATTATCCTGTACGTCCCGAGTGTCAGTGTCATTATCCTGTACCCCGAGTGTCAGTGTCATTATCCTGTACCCCGAGTGTCAGTGTCATTATCCTGTACCCCGAGTGTCAGTGTCATTATCCTGTACCCCGAGTGTCAGTGTCATTATCCTGTACCCCGAGTGTCACCCTGTACCCCAAGTGTCAGTGTCATTATCCTGTACCCCGAGTGTGTCAGTGTGTACCCCGAGTGTCATTGTCATTATCCTGTACCCGAGTGTCAGTGTCATTATCCTGTACCCCGAGTGTCAGTGTCATTATCCTGTACCCCGAGTGTCAGCGTCATTATCCTGTACCCCGAGTGTCAGTGTCATTATCCTGTACCCGAGTGTCAGTGTCATTATCCTGTACCCCAGAGTGTCAGTGTCATTATCCTGTACCCCGAGTGTCCAGTGTCATTATCCTGTACCCCGAGTGTCAGTGTCATTATCCTGTACCCCGAGTGTCAGTGTCATTATCCTGTACCCCAAGTGTCAGTGTCATTATCCTGTACCCCAAGTGTCAGTGTCATTATCCTGTACCCCGAGTGTCAGTGTCATTATCCTGTACCCCAAGTGTCAGTGTCATTATCCTGTACCCCAAGTGTCCAGTGTCATTACCTGTACCCCGAGTGTCAGTGTCATTATCCTGTACCCGAGTGTCAGTGTCATTATCCTGTACCAAGTCATGTCATATCCTGTACCCCAAGTGTCAGTGTCATTATCCTGTACCCCGAGTGTCAGTGTCATTATCCTGTACCCCAGTGCAGGTCATTATCCTGTACCCCGAGTGTCAGTGTCATTATCCTGTACCCCGAGTGTCAGTGTCATTATCCTGTACCCCAAGTGTCAGTGTCATTATCCTGTACCCCGAGTGTCAGTGTCATTATCCTGTACCCCGAGTGTCAGTGTCATTATCCTGTACCCGAGTGTCAGTGTCATTTATCCTGTACCCCAAGTGTCAGTGTCATTATCCTGTACCGCCGAGTGTCAGTTCATTATCCTGTACCCCGAGTGTCAGTGTCATTATCCTGTACCCCGAGTGTCAGTGTCATTATCCTGTACCCCGAGTGTCAGTGTCATATCCTGTACCCGAGTGTCAGTGTCATTATCCTTACCCCGAGTGTCAGTGTCATTATCCTGTACCCGAGTGTCAGTGTCATTATCCTGTACCCCGAGTGTCAGTGTCATTATCCTGTACCCCGAGTGTCAGTGTCATTATCCTGTACCCGCAGTGTCAGGTGTCATTATCCTGTACCCCGAAGTGTCAGTGTCATTATCCTGTACCCCGAGTGTCAGTGTCATTATCCTGTACCCCGAGTGTCAGTGTCATTATCCTGTACCCCGAGTGTCAGTGTCATTATCCTGTACCCCGAGTGTCAGTGTCATTATCCTGTACCCCGAGTGTCAGTGTCATTATCCTGTACCCGAGTGTCAGTGTCATTATCCTGTACCCCGAGTGTCAGTGTCATTATCCTGTACCCCGAGTGTCAGTGTCATTATCCTGTACCCCGAGTGTCAGTGTCATTATCCTGTTACCCGAGTGTCAGTGTCATTATTCCTGTTACCCGAGTGTCGAGTGTCATTATCCTGTACCCCGAATCCTGTGTCAGTGTCATTATCCTGTACCCCGAGTGTCAGTCATTATCCTGTACCCAAGTGTCAGTGTCATTATCCTGTACCCGAGTGTCAGTGTCATTATCCTGTACCCCAAGTGTCAGTGTCATTATCCTGTACCCCGAGTGTCAGTGTCATTATCCTGTACCCGAGTGTCAGTGTCATTATCCTGTACCCCGAGTGTCAGTGTCATTATCCTGTACCCCGAAGTGTCAGTGTCATTATCCTGTACCCCGAGTGTCAGTGTTCATGTATCCTGTACCCCGAGTGTCAGTGTCATTATCCTGTACCCCGAGTGTCAGTGTCATTATGTCCCTGTACCCCGAGTGTCAGTGTCATTATCCTGTACCCGAGTGTCAGTGTCATTATCCTGTACCCCGAGTGTCAGTGTCATTATCCTGTACCCCGAGTGTCAGTGTCATTATCCTGTACCCCAAGTGTCAGTGTCATTATCCTGTACCCCAAGTGTCAAGTGTCATTATCCTGTACCCCGAGTGTCAGTGTCATTATCCTGTACCCCCAAGTGTCAGTGTCCATTATCCTTTACCCCGAGTGTCAGTGTCATTATCCTGTACCCGAGTGTCAGTGCATTATCCTTTACCGAGTGTCAGTGTCATTATCCTGTACCCGAGTGTCAGTGTCATTATCCTGTACCCCGAGTGTCAGTGTCATTATCCTGTACCCCCGAGTGTCAGTGTCATTATCCTGTACCCCGAGTGTCAGTGTCATTATCCTGTACCCCGAGTGTCCAGTGTCATTATCCTGTACCCCGAGTGTCAGTGTCATTATCCTGTACCCGAGTGTCAGTGTCATTATCCTGTACCCCAAGTGTCAGTGTCATTATCCTGTTACCCCGAGTGTCCAGTGTCATTATCCTGTACCCCGAGTGTCAGTGTCATTATCCTGTACCCCAAGTGTCAGTGTCATTATCCTTACCCCGAGTGTCAGTGTCATTATCCTGTACCCCGAGTGTCAGTGTCATTATCCTGTACCCAAGTGTCAGTGTCATTATCCTGTACCCCGAGTGTCAGTTCATCCTGTTCATTAATCCTGTACCCCAAGTGTCAGTGTCATTATCCTGTACCCGAGTGTCAGTGTCATTATCCTGTACCCCGAGTGTCAGTGTCATTATCCTGTACCCCAAGTGTCAGTGTCATTATCCTGTACCCCGAGTGTCAGTGTCATTATCCTGTACCCCAGTGTCAGTGTCATTATCCTGTACCCGAGTGTCAGTGTCATTATCCTGTACCCCGAGTGTCAGTGTCATTATCCTGTACCCCGAGTGTCAGTGTCATTATCCTGTACCCCGAGTGTCAGTGTCATTATCCTGTACCCCGAGTGTCAGTGTCATTATCCTGTACCCCAGTGTCAGTGTCATTATCCTGTACCCGAGTGTCAGTGTCATTATCCTGTACCCCCAAGTGTCAGTGTCATTATCCTGTACCCAGTGTCGAGTGTCATGTCATGTCATGTATCCTGTACCCCAAGTGTCAGTCATCATCCTGTCCCAGTGTCAGTGTCATTATCCTGTACCCCGAGTGTCAGTGTCATTATCCTGTACCCCGAGTGTCAGTGTCATTATCCTGTACCCCGAGTGTCAGTGTCATTATCCTGTACCCCGAGTGTCATTATCCTGTACCTCGAGTGTCAGAGTCATTATCCTGTACCCCGAGTGTCAGTGTCATTATCCTGTACCCCGAGTGTCAGTGTCGTCATCCTGTACCCCGAGTGTCAGACCACTCATCTGAAGTACACGATGACGATATCTTAGTGACAGAGTTAAGGACAGACTGTTCTTCTGCCGGGGGTGAAGTCACGAGCTGAACTTTTTGTTTAGCTTTCTAATAATAAAAAGACCTTTTTTTGGCATCGGTTCAACCTGTTCAGACTTGACCCGAATTCTACGTCACAGATGAAGAAGAGAAAAGAAGGTGGATTCCTCTCCTGCCATCCTGACAATGAGAAGAAGCGTGTGACATAATGACTGTGCAGGAACATCCTTCACACCCACATTCTGTGATGTCACCGTACGGGATGTGGTACCACAACAGACTGAACTGCCCGACATCACTTACACCGGCCGTACATTTCTGAAAGACTTATTCATGAAGGCACGCGTCTCCGATGACGCCAGAAGTTAAAACTATAATCCAACCGTTATTGTGTCCACTATTTGTGCCAAAAAAAAAATTTAGGCAAAGGCGGTAATATAAAATAATTATAGAAGCCTTACTCACTTCTCCAATACCACGGATTCAGCACTGCCACGCCGACACTCCTCGATGGTCTCTGTTTCCGACACACCCTTTAGCTGCATTTTTCTGCCTCGTGTGAATTGATCCTAAAAGAGGGTCAAAAGTAAAGCAAAAAAAAATGGCAAATACAAAGAAATTTTATCAAAAGGAATAATAAAATGCAGATATTTTTAAAAATGAGCATAAAATGCCTGAAATAATAAACCGTCAGGACATTTTAATTAGGTTAAAGAAGAACTACCGCAAAAAATGTTATTCCATGTCCTGCTAGAAATGTACATGATGTAATCTGTAGTGAATGTCATTTTCTTACCAGTGTCTGTATTTGTGAGTTATATCTCCCTGATGTTTCTCATCTGTGTCATGTGACCTGGAATCAGACTCACCAGATAACACAGCATCTTATGTGTGGACAGGAAGTCTATTTCTCTATGTATTCCTATGGGAGCCTCACTCTGAGTCTCATAGGAATGAATAGAGCAGTGACTGGCTTCCTGTCCTGGGTCAGTTGGAGGTCAGGGAGTTGGTCACATGACACAGCTACAATTAGAAGAGAGGGAATAACTCACAGATACAGTCTCTGATGAGAAGATTGCATTCACTACAGATTGTATCATGTACCTTTCTAACAGGTCAGAGAATAAACATTTTAGAGGAAGTCCAATGTCTGTGACTGAAGTTGCCTTGGCAGGAAGCACGTGGATCTCTTCAAGCTCCATTCAGATGAATGGGACATTAATGGAAATTTCTAGAACAAATCCTGGTGCATGTAAATCCACTGTTAGGGATTCTGTTAAGGACAATGATTTGGCTGCAGATTTTACTGTATGCATTACAAAAGGGTGAAACCCGTGGCAGAAATCCGCAGTATAAATCGACACGCTTCAAAATCGCACGTGTTCTGGGATTTTTCTGCAGTGTATGAAAGAACCCATTTTGCTGCTACTGTAATATGCTGTGGATATGCCGCTGCAGGACTGTGGGGGTGCTCTCCATGTGGAGCATGTCCCCTTCTCTTCATGGTGGCAGCAGCCCCAGTAATGCTAACGATGCTGTAGGAGGCAATGTCCCAGTGATCCTCCACATGTCAGGATGTGTCAAGAAACCCTGCTAGACACTTTCCAGTGAAAGACAGAAAAGACATATTTCAGCGATGACGTAGTTCTGACACTTGTAAGGTGTGACCGCTATATTTAAGGAGGAAGACTCTCCGGGACAGCTCCAGACGGAGCAAGAAGGTGTCAAAGTGGAGCCACTCAGCTGATCCGGTAAGAGAACATCTATCCTCGTTTATGTGACAGAAAAATAGATATATATGATAGATAGATAGATAGATAGATAGATAGATAGATAGATAGATAGATAGATAGAGATAGATAGATAGATAGATAGATAGATAGGAGATAGATAGATAGATAGATAGATAGATAGATAGATAGATAGATATGAGATAGATAGATAGATAGATAGATAGATAGATAGATAGATAGATAGATAGATAGAATATTAGATAGATATAGATAGATAGATATGAGATAGATAGATAGATAGATAGATAGATAGATAGATAGATAGATAGATAGATATGAGATAGATAGATAGATATAGATTATAGATACATAGAAAGATATGAGATAAATAGATATTAGAGATAGATAGATAGATAGATAGATAGATAGATAGATAGATAGATAGATAGAATATTAGATAGATAAGATATTAGATAGATAGATAGATAGATAGATAGACAGATAGATATGAGATAGATATATAGATAGATAGATAGATAGATAGATAGAATATTAGATAGATATAGATAGATAGATATGAGATAGATAGATAGATAGATAGAGAGATAGATAGATATATATATATAGATTATAGATACATAGAAAGATATGAGATAAATAGATATTAGAGATAGATAGATAGATAGATAGATAGATAGATAGATAGATGATAGATAGATAGATAGATAGATAGATAGATAGATAGATAGATAGATAGATTGTAACATAATTATACTCTATACATAGGATGTTGGTTTGTAAGGTAAAAAAGTGGTTAATAACTTTCTCCGGTGCTGTTACAGATAATTCCGTATTTCCGAACTATCTTGATTCAGGTTATTGTGGAGACCGGTGCAGAATTCAGTGCATGGCAGTATTTCTGTATTTCTTCAGCACATTCAGTAGTACCATACGGTTCCATATACTGCAGTGCCCTAGTAATAATGCGATAGAGTGTTCAGTACTAGAGCGCCCCAGTAACAGCGCCATACAGCGTTCACTAATAGCTGCTCTATATATTCCCACTATAACAGTACCATAATGATTCCTATGTAACAGTGCCACAGTGTCATACCGTGGTCACGCTCCTGCCGTGTCATGAGGGCTTCCTCGGGGGACACACAGGGGCGCGCCATTTCAGTTTACGCCTCAGGCAGCAGAAAGGCTTGGTGCACCCCTGGGGACTGCTGAATATGGAATAGTAAAATATCGCCCCTTCTCAGATATTTGCCCCGGGAACAGATCCATCGTTACCGTCAGTGAACCGGCTCGAAGCTGTAAAAAAAGCTAACCGCTTAGACAATGAGGTCTGAAATAACCAGATGTGATGGAACTGGTTGACGGAAGTCATACTGGTTCAGCAACATTCATGGTTAGGCAGAGGTTCGGCCGGCTAACTGAGCCTCAAGGTAAAAAAAAAATAAAAAAAATAGTAACTAAAAAATTCCGTCTTTATTTCACCCCTAGTCATCATAATCTAAATGTCATAAAACCACACTGCTGTGACACACTCAGCTCTGCTACATGCGCTAACGAGCCGTCGTCAGTATTTATTTATTTTTTTATTTTATTTTTTGTTCAGGTCGTAGAATAATAACGAGTTTTTCATGTTTTTGTTTGCAGACGCACAGCCCTCTCACAGTTGGGAGCCCGTCAAAAAGAAATGGCCGACGTACAAAAAGATGAGCGCCCCTGGGTGGGTGTAGTCCGGAGGATTGTGACTTTTACCTTTGCTTTTATAGTCCTGGGTGGGGTACTTTGGGCGTTTATCGACAGCATACCCCTGGCCACAGACGAGTTTAGAATCATGGCTTTTGGCATCTACGGCGCCTTCCTGACGGCCCATCTGGTCATCCAGAGCTTTTTTGCCTTTTTGGAGCACAGGAAGATGAGAAGAGGAGGCCTCCCCTGCTCTTACACCAAATCAGTGGCTTTGACCATATCGGCCTACCAGGAAGATCCCATTTATTTACGAGAGTGCCTGGAGTCCGTCAAAAACACACAGTACCCTCAGGACAAACTCCGAATCATCATGGTAGTGGATGGTAACAGTCCGGAGGACCAATACATGATGGACATGTTTAAGGAGGTTTTCTCCGAGGAAGACGTGGGGACGTACGTCTGGAAAAACAACTACCATCACTGGGACAAAGACACGGCCGAAAAATTCCACGGTGCTGGAGACATCATGGCCGAAGACTACGCATATCAAAATAGACTAAATTCTGCCGACGAATCCCAGGACGAGAACGACATCTACACCAGAAGTAACGAAGTCTCCCGGTATGATCATGCCAGAGTCAATCCTGGGCTTTTCACCATCGGGATGGAGATGCAGGATCATTCTGGTGATCAGCTTCAAGAAGACCCACTGCCCATGTACACAGAGATCGAAATGGAAGATCCTACCAGAATGGAGGTGGAGACTCTTATCAAGACAAGGCGATGCGTGTGCATCATGCAAAAATGGGGTGGGAAGCGAGAAGTCATGTACACGGCCTTCAAAGCTCTGGGAGACAGCGTAGACTATGTCCAGGTAAGACAAACATCCTACTCTTCTCCCAAGTAACAAGAGGTGTAGTTATGGAGGGGGCACAGGTGGCAGATGCACCCAGGCCTAAGTGCACCAATTACCCAGGAACATCACCATTCAGGGTGCAGAGGTAGCAGTTGCACCAATGCCAGTGCCCCAAGTGACCAGGGATGTAGCTTTGAGGGTACAGTAGCAGTTACTCCTGGGCCTCATGAAACCATAGAAGTAGCTTTATACTGTAGATGTTACGGGTAACAGTTGCCTTTAGACCACGTGCTCCAAGTAACCAGGGGTGTAGCTACTATCTAACCACAGAAGTAGCTCTATACTGTAGATGTTACAAGTAACAATTGCCTTTAGACCATAGTTCTCCAAGTAACCAGGGGTGTAGCTACTATCTAACCACAGAAGTAGCTTTATACTGTAGATGTTACAGGTAACAATTGCCTTTAGACCATAGTTCTCCAAGTAACCAGGGGTTTAGCTACTATCTAACCACAGAAGTAGCTCTATACTGTAGATGTTACAAGTAACAGTTGCCTTTAGACCATAGTTCTCCAAGTAACCAGGGGTGCAGCTACTATGTAACCATAGAAGTAGCTCTATACTGTAGATGTTACAGGTAACAATTGCCATTAGACCATAGTGCTCTAAGTAACCAGGGGTGTAGCTACTATGTAACCATAGAAGTAGCTCTATACTGTAGATGTTACAGGTAATAGTTGCCGTTAGACCTCAGTGCTCCAAGTAACCAGGGGTGCAGCTATAAAGGCTGGAGGTCACAGTTCCTGAAGTGACCCAAAGGTCTCTGGGACACATAGTAGGACACCAGTATTATGAACGGCACATGGTAGGTGGGGTCCCTGTTACAGATTTTGTACTGGGGCTCAGGAGCTACAAGTTACATGTCAGTAGACAGCAGTTTTTTTGTGAATATTTTTTAAATTGAAGGTTTTGTCCCATCTCGCCGTTTCCATGGCTGTGCACCAGTCGTGGTAGTCGGAGTTACGGAAACATCCAAGCATCTGGCACTGGTACTGTTTCCATAACTCTCACAGTAGTGCATTGAAGTTACGTAGACAGAAGAGCGCCGGCCGCTTGCGCAACTCCACTTCTTCACGGCAGAGCTTAGTCCAATTCAGGGGCGGATTGGGAACTTAAAGTGGCCCTGGAAAAAATACTAAGAGTGGCCCCATTTTGTAGTCGGGTCCAAATTGATGGAAAGCAGGGCCAGCAATACCATATTGCGGCACTTTATACCGCCCCAAGAGAGCCAAATACCACAGTCCATCACACAATACTGCCAGCAGTACAAAATACATCCCCAAAAAACTTCCACTTGCTGGCAATTAGGAGGGCCCAGATGGCCCCCTGGGCATCGGTCCACCGGGAAATTTCCCTGTAAGGTCCGCCCCTGGTCCAATTGGAAGTCTATGTAATTGTCACTGGGAGAGCTATGACATCATAGTGGCCACTTGGTTCCCTGGCCAATGAAATGTAATTATAAATTATTGGAAACATTTCAGATCATGGTCCACAATGTTGGTAGTGGTCTCATGGACACGTAATATGAGGATAATGAAAGGTGATTTATAAATAATTCATATCTATTGATTCATAACTTGATTATGAAGGATAAACAATGAAAATTTACTATTCGCTCATACAGGTGTGTGACTCAGACACAAAGCTGGAACCTCTGGCCACCTTGGAACTCGTGAAGGTCCTTGAATCCAATGACCGCTACGGAGCAGTCGGAGGAGACGTGCGCATCCTGAACCTTTCTGACTCCTACATTAGCTTCATGAGCAGCTTGAGGTATTGGATCGCCTTCAATGTGGAAAGGGCATGTCAGTCCTACTTCAACTGCGTCTCCTGCATCAGTGGTCCTCTAGGTAAGTCATCAGCTATGGTGAGCTTATAAATTCCATCCCATGGATCATATAAGCATAGAAGAACGCAGCAATCAAACTAGACACAAAGCTCCAACAGTTTTCTAGGGTTGTGGATTAACTTTTTCTTATGGATCACTTAAAGAAGAACTCCCGCAAAAAATTTTATTCTCTGATCTGTTAGAAAGGTGCATGATATAATCTGTAGTGAATGCAATCTTCTCACCAGAGACTGTATTTATGAGTTATCCCCTCTCTTCTTATTGTAGCTGGGTCATGTGACCAACTCCTTGACCTCCAACTGATCCAGGACAGGAAGCCAGTTACTTCTCTATTCATTCCTATGAGACTGAAAGTGAGGCTCCCATATGAATACATAGGGACATAGACTTCCTGTCCACACATAAGAGTCTGATTGCTGGTCACATGACACAGATGAGAATCATCAGGGAGATTAAACTCACAAATACAGACACTGGTAAGAAAATTACATTCACTACAGATTACATCATGTACATTTCTAGCAGGACATGGAATACATTATTTTGCGGGAGTTCTTCTTTAAGAGTAAGGCCTCATGCACACAACCGTACTTTCATCCGTGTGCCTGACTCATTCGTTTCTATGGGGCCATGCGCATTTCCATATTTTTTGTGGATTTGTCCTATTGTAGGCCACTTTGTGTAGAAGAATAGTCATTCCTTTTGAGGGGAGTGAGAAAAATGTGGAGTGCGCTTGGAAAGTGTCCGTATTTTGCGAATCCATGGTTTGTATAAGGCCTAAACAGAGCTAGAAAATATTGATAAAAACTTAAAATTTTCTCACACTGTTGAAGGTTCCTTCAGACCACATACAATGGCGTAAAGTACTTTTACAAGGGGTTGTTCAGCCTTTTATTGGCCCGACCTGCCTCTACAAGGTGTAAAGCAATTAAACAAGTCAGTATGACCTTACCAATCTCCCGCTGCTCCGGTTACAACGTTTCACGACTCCTTAAAGGGGGTTCTCCGGGAATTAAGAAAATGAAAATATGTAAATATTACTTTATTATTACTTTAACATGAGTTATAAAGACTCGTTTTGTCTGGGGAGCAATCATTAGGAGAAATAAAATGGCTGCCGTCCTATTAGTACACACAGAACCTGTCCTAATCACACAGGAGGAAAAGTTACTTCACAACACTGAGGTAAAGAGCTGCCTCATCCTCCTCTCTGCTCTGCTTGTCAGGGATTATGATCCTGAATACAGATGAATACATAAGATCTTCAGCTGAATCTCTGTAGGAATGAAGTTCATGAGCAGATGAGGCTGTTGAGCAGCAGCTCTTGTATGCAGTCTCCATTACCACAGTCCGTCCTCTCTGTACTTCATGTCTCCTCATGGACTTGATTCCCACAAAGATTCATCTAAATATCATATTAAACTGTATTCAAGATCATAATCCCTGACAAGCAGAGCAGAGAGGAGGATGAGGCAGCTCTTTACCTCAGTGTTGTGAAGTAACTTGTCCTCCTGTGTGATTAGGACAGGTTCTGTGTGTACTAAAAGGGGGCAACCATTTTATTTCCCCTGATGATTGCTCCCCAGACAAAACGAGACATTATAACTAATGAAAGGTGTTTGGGAATGTATTTATAATAAAGTAATATTTAAGTATTTTCATTTTCATAATTCTCGGAGAACCCCTTTAATGGTCTCCACACCCTGTTCCCTCTTGACACACCAGAAATGACCTCTTAGCTAATCATTTTGACCAGTAGCCAGACATATAGCTAGGAAGTCAGCTATAAAACATGACCACCATAATGGTAGACTCCTCTGTAAATACCTCGTCTTTAAGTTCAGTATAAATAAACCATACATTTATATTCATTTCCAGGTCTTTACCGAAACGATCTTCTTCAGACTTTCCTTGAGTCTTGGTATAACCAGAAGTTTTTGGGAACCCATTGTACTTTTGGAGATGATCGGCATCTGACCAACAGAATGCTCAGTATTGGTTACGCAACTAAGTGAGTACCACAGTGTGACGAGTCCAACCAAAAAAGGTTCTTCTTGAGGGGTGGTCAAAACTATGAATCAGACTGCTCAGCTCATCCTGCTCTATAACACGCTTCACACAGATTGGACTGAATTTTTAGTGTGATAGGTTTCTTCCAAATACCATCCAAGCTGAACCTGCCCATCTAGAGGCATTTGTAGACAACCTATTGGTGTAAACTTGGCCAAAGGGTTGCCCACGTAGGTAAATATTTTCCCAGTATGATCACTATCTGACTGTGGCTTCATAATGCATTTAGTTTTTTGCCTTCTTCTGGATCAACCCAACACAATCCAGGTTTATGGAAGTTCTAAAGGGATGTGTCTTTCAATATGATATCATGACGAACATAAACATGAAGTCTATAGAATAGCAGGAAGGGTTCCTCCACTTTGGACTATGTCTTTTTTAGTGTTGATCGAGCACCTGAGCATAATTGAAGTCTATGGGACTAAACCAGGCACCCCCCGCTCGGAAGAGGGGAGGGTGTCTGGTTTAAAGGAGTCCCAAAAAACAAAACAAAAAAAAAACACAGACACTGAGTTAAACTTACCTTCCCGGGCAGCTCCTGGCCTGTTCCAGAAGGAAAGACGGTGCGCAGAGTGGTAAGTTTTACCACAGCGCCACCTGCTGGAGGGAGTTGCTGGGAAAGGTAAGGACGGATCCGTCATGAACTCCATTGAAAGTCAATGGAGGACGGATCCGTTTACTGGTGTGTCACACCAAACGGATCTGCATTTGGGTCATGACAGATCCTTCTTGGTGCAGGGAAGGGACTTGAGTTTTGCGCTCGAGTACACCCGGTGTTCGGCCAAACGCCGAGTGAACCCGAGCGCAGGCATGCTAGGCCGAACAGCGAGTTTGGCCGAGCATGCTCGCTCATCACTAGTCTTTTTGTTAGAAAGGTCCTAAGGACCTAAGAAAGTTAAACTTCATACAGACCTCCTCTATTCTGACCAAGAATCAGTCACCACCGTGATGCCTCCAAAACTGCCATTTGGGTATTTGCATTAATAAAATGATAAATTCTAAAAAAAATTCTGGACATTACCATTACTAATTAAAAAAATATATTTTTTACAGGTATACTGCACGATCAAAATGCTACTCTGAGACTCCTGCCCAGTTCCTTCGTTGGCTGAACCAACAGACTCGTTGGACCAAGTCTTACTTCCGGGAATGGCTGTACAATGCTCTGTGGTGGCACAAGCATCATCTCTGGATGACCTATGAATCAATCATTGCCGGCATCTTTCCGTTTTTTGTTACAGCTACCGTCATAAAACTATTCTTCAGCTGCCACTTGTGGGACATCATGTGGGTTCTACTCACCATCCAACTTATTGCCACCATCAAAGCCTTGTACGCGTGTTTCCTTCGAGGCAACATGGTCATGATATTCATGTCCTTATATGCTGTGTTGTACATGGCGGGCCTCCTTCCCACCAAGTACTTTGCCATTCTTACTATGAACAAGAGCAGCTGGGGAACATCTGGACGGAAGAAGATGGTGGGCAACTATATCCCTCTTCTTCCACTGTCTCTTTGGTGGGGAATCCTCCTTGCAGGTCTGATCTATACCATCATCATGATGTCACTTTGCACTTACTGTAGACTCATTGACGCAGAGAAAAACTACTTGATCTATGGCGCTTTGGCTTACGCCAGTTACTGGTTACTCATGATTGCCCTTTACTGGATATGGATCAGGCGCTGCTGCAGGAAGAGGCGCGATTACTACGATGTTCATAATTGACCAGATCCGATAGAGCACACTACCAGATGTATTAGCCAAGATGCGAGGGAACCTGAAGAAGGTCAAACTAAGATTGTAGTGGTTCCATCTCTCTCACCAACTATGTTAGAGATGGTTCTTCAAAAACTTCATCCAGTGTCTTACTTGTTCCTTCTTTGGTGTTCAGACAAACTCAACAATCATACGATCAATGGAACGAGACTAGATGGCTCGGTCTTTTTTGACTTGTAGCACCACCTACATACAGAAAACTGGTTAAGACTTGAACGAATACAAGTTACGGCCCCTCAAGTCACCTCCTACCCATGAAAAGAGGATGACGGCGGCTCAGGGAAGATTTATTACTGCTGCTTTAGGGTTATGGATTACTACGTTTTACGGTCTTTCTGTTACAGAACCACCTAACCTTGCGCCTATACACTCTGCATTTGTAACCAACATGGCGGTTATATCGCTGATAAAAAAATACTATGAAAAATTGTTATATTAGCATTTTCCACTGTCAATTACATATCAAAAAATGGTGGTAATAACAATTTCATGAAGTTTTACTGACACTTTAGTCCATGGCCTCGGGTCCTCTGCTCCCCTTTCTGAAGTTATGAAGATGAGTTATTGTAATATGTGCACATAATGACTATTACATCTATAGATTTTATATAATTATTTATTTAATTTTTGTGTTTTTGCTATGAATAAAATGTTTATTTTTTTATTAGGATTGGCTGTTTGGCTATTTTGTGTTGTTATCTGTTTGCAAATTAAAGTTATTGGATTATTATTCTGCCGTCAAATACTAACTATTCTATGATGACCGTACACAATATTATAGGTGACTCCTCAGATCTCCATAGGGTCATAGAGATGAAAAGTAGTCACTTGCTGGTTGTAGCTGCTGTTGCTAGGCAACTTTCTCAGAGGTATTTGGTAAAGAGTCCTTAGTCTCACTGCTCTTCCAGTAAAGAATCCATAGTCTCACTGCTCTTCCAGTAAAGAATCCATAGTCTCACTGCTCTTCCAGTAAAGAGTCCATAGTCTCACTGCTCTTATAGTAAAGAGTTCCATAGTCTCACTGCTTTTATAGTAAAGAGTCCATAGTCTAACTGCTCTTACTGTAAAGAGTCCATAGTCTCACTGCTCTTACAGTAAAGAATCCATAGTCTCACTGCTCTTACAGTAAAGAGTCCATAGTCTCACTGCTCTTATAGTAAAGAGTCCATAGTCTAACTGCTCTTACAGTAAAGAGTCCATAGTCTCACTGCTCTTACAGTAAAGAATCCATAGTCTCACTGCTCTTACAGTAAAGAATCCATAGTCTCACTGCTCTTACAGTAAAGAGTCCATAGTCTCACTGCTCTTACAGTAAAGAGTCCATAGTCTCACTGCTCTTATAGTAAAGAGTCCATAGTCTCACTGCTCTTATAGTAAAGAGTTCCATAGTCTCACTGCTCTTACAGTAAAGAGTCCATAGTCTCAAAGCTCTTACAGTAAAGAATTACTAGTCTCACTGCTCTTACGGCAAAGAGCTCCATAGTCTCACTGCTCTTATAGTAAAGAGTTCCATAGTCTCACTGCTCTTATAGTAAAGAGTCCATAGTCTCACTGCTCTTACAGTAAAGGGTCCATAGTCTCACTGCTCTTACTGTAAAGAGTCCATAGTCTCACTGCTCTTACAGTAAAGAGTCCATAGTCTCACTGCTCTTACCGTAAAGAATCCTCTTCTATGTTTGTGTACAAACCTTCTTTCCTCCAGGCGCAGAGGATGTCCCTTCGTCACAGTCACAGTCCTGGGGATAAATAGATGATGGGAGAGATCTCTGTACTGACCCCTGATATATTTATACATAGTTATTAGATCTGCCCTCAGTCGTCCCTAATTTTGATAATCTTTCTGGGACCTGTAGTCCACCCATTCCAGTTATTACTTTAGTTGCCCTCCTCTGAACCCTCTCCAGCTCTGCTATGTCTGCCTTGTTCACATGAGCCCAGAACTGTACACAGTCCTCCATGTGTGGTCTGACTAGTGATGTGTAAAGTGGCAGGACTATGTTCTCATCACCGCCATCTATGCCTGCTTTGAGGCAACCCATTATCTTATTGGCCTTGGCAGCAGCTGTCTGACACTGGTTTCTACAGCTTAGTTTGCAGTTCACAAAAAGTCAGAGTTATTTAATATTTTACCATTTAGTATGTACTGGTGACTTGCATTATTCCTTCCCATATGCATAACCTTACATTTGTCACAATACATCCACTTATGGGTGGGTTAGTGTTAGCCCTGCCCATTTTCTTCCCAGGACAGCCTGAATTTGCCAGGACTGTCTCTGAAAATCAGGACAGTCCCTGCAAATTCGGGACAGTTGCCAACTATGTTTACATCTAGAGATCTCCTCCACAGTGTGGGAAGGGGTGATTGGTAATGCCATCACTCATCCCCATACAGAATCATTGTTTGCCGGCAGCAGAGTGTTGGTTTAGATGGCTCAATCTTCTACCAGCTAACAATGATTTAAGCGTCCGAAGGAACGTTCCTATTACCCAATAAATGAGTATTTTACTTATTCATCGGGTAATCTGTGGCACGTTTTCACTTACTATCACAAGTGTGCATTCGTACAACTGCTCTTTAGCGATAATCTGCCAGAAAATCAGGCAGTCTAAAGAGGCCTTTATGAACTTTATTGTTAAAAAAGTTTTTACAGAGTTAGTACTTAGTGAGCACTGGTTGGCGCTGTACTTAGCTGTTCCTGTCAGTGGAATAAACTTTGGAGAGGCTGGACGCACGCTCAACTACCATTCCATTCACACTCCTCCTAGCCCCTGTCTTCTGGCTAGGTGGATGGGGGGACACGAGTCTCCCTTTCTGGCAATCGCTGGGGGTCCTAGTGATTAGACCAGAGACCACCTTCTCCATCTACCCTCGTCCAGGCCTTGGTTATGGGCTTTTTAGAAAATAGTGTTCCAGGCAGACAACTCTTTTGAAAGAAAGGGTTAAAAATGTAGATACTTTATTTACCTCCACCGATCACCTGCCTCTGTCAATCTGAAGCTGCTCCGATCCTAGATACTTTCTACTTCCCGTCCCTACTTCACAAGCAAAAAAAAAAGCCAGGAAAACCCGAATCAGCTCATCACTGACCTTAAGGGTTCATGCACACGACTGTGTGTATTTTGCGGAATGGAACAGCTGGCCGCTAATAGAACAGTCCTGTCCTTGTCCGTAATACGGACAATAATAGGACATGTTCTGTTTTTGCTGAACTGAAGTACGGACATACGGAAACGGAATGCGCACGGAGTAACTTCCGCTTTTTTTGCGGACCCATTGAAATGAATTGTTCTACATACAGTCGGCAAAAAAAACGGAACGGACGCGGAAAGAAAATACGCTCGTGTGCATGAGCCCTAACAGTGACCTTCTCAGCCAATGAGGCCTATTCTGGAATTTCCAGCATGTTGAGTAGGGACAGGGAGTAGTGAACAGTGGGGACTGGAGCAGTGTTGGAACGGCAATGGGGGTGGATAGGTCATGGTATCATTTCAATTTCAATGTGTGATACTACCATTACATCCGGGCAGCGTGGTTAAATCAGATCTTTCCTTCACCAAATAGATTTAATTTCTTGCTTGTTCATTCACGTTATCTTCACCTCAAAAAGATCTCCAGAACAACTCTTCTCTTACTGTGGAGACAAAAAAATATTGTTACCCTGATCTATTGTCACCTTAACCCAATACTAAAGTCTCCCCTCTCCAATCTAAATGCAGCAGTAAAGTTCATCTATCTGTCCACCCACTACTGATGTCTCCACCCTGTTGTAGTCATTGCCCTGATTCCTCTACCCTGTGCCAGTCACTGCCCTGATGTCTCATATCCCTTGAACGTTTCGAAATTTTGTCATATTACACCCACAAACTTAAATATATTTAATGGCATTATAATAAAGAACTTAAAGTGTGGCATATATTTATATTAGGCCCCCCATACTCTGATACCCCTAAATAAAATGCTGTGTGACCAATTGCCTTCAGAAGTCACCTCATTAGTAGATAGAGTCCACCTGTGTGTAATGTATTCTCAGTATAACTCCAGCTGTTCTGTGAAGGCCTCATAGCTTTGTAAGAGAATATTAGTGATCAAACAGCATCATGAAAACCAAGGAACACACCAGACAGGTCAGGGATAAAGTTGTGGAGAAGTGTAAAACAGGGTTAGGTTATCCAAAAAAAGAAGGAGCATGGCACAACTGCAAACCTATCAAGACATGGCCATCCATCTAACTGAGAGCCCACTCAAGGAGAGCAGTAATTAGAGAAGCAGCCAAGAGACTTATGGTCACTCTAGAGGAGCTGCAGAGACCCACAGCTCAGGTGGAAGAATCTGTCCACAGGACAACTATTAGTTGTGTACTCCACAAATCTTACCTTTATGGAAGAGTGGCAAGAAGAAAGAAATTTTTGAAAGCAAGCCATAAAAAGTCCCATTTGCCGTTTTCCACAAGCCATGTAGGGAGACACAATCCCCACCGTGAGAGATGGTGGTGGCAGCATCATGGTGCAGGGAGGCTTTTCTTCAGCAGGGACAGGGAAGGTGGTCAGAGTTGATGGGAGGATGGATGGAGCTAAATACAAGGCAATCCTGGAGTAAAACCTGGTAGAGGCTGCAAAAGACTTGAGACTGGGACGGAGGTTCACCTTCCAGCAGGACAACCACCCTAAACATTCAGCCAGAGCTACAGTGGAATGGTTTAGATCAGAGCATATTCATGTATTGAAATGGCCCAGTCACAGTCCAGACCGAAATACCATTGAGAATCTGTATCAAGACTTGTTCACAGATGCTCTCCATCCATTCTAAATAAGCTTGAGCTCTTCCGCAAAGAAGAATGGGCAAAAATACTGTTCATAGTCTGGTGTCAGCTGTCAGTGAAAAGGTTCTGTCCCTGGTGTCAGCTGTCAGTGAAATGGTTCTTACCCTGGTGTCAGCTGTCAGTGATATGGTTCTTTCCCTGGTGTCAGCTGTCAGTGAGATGGTTCTTTTTATGGTGTCAGCTGTCAGTGAGATGGTTCTTTCCCTGGTGTCAGCTGTCAGTGATATGGTTCTTTCCCTGGTGTTAGTTGTCAGTGATATGGTTTTTATCTTGGTACTAGATAGGCTGGGTTTCCATGTTTAAATGTTTTTAACCTAATCTCATAATCACCAGTAGTATGTAATGCTGTATCGGTAGCCGGAGTCTACAGGCTCTACCAGAATAGATCCGTATACTTCATATATTACAGTTCATTTACGCCTTGTAAATCTCATGGAGTTATCATTCCCATAGTTTCCACAAAAGCAAACAAAAATCAACATAAAAAACTTTAACGGCTGAAGCTCCAGGATAATTAGGTTTGATGAGCGATCTGTAATTTGTTTACAGAGTATTTTGACATGAGCTAAATGATATTCTGTCACTTAGTATCACTCCAAAATGTGCTGCAATTACTTCGCATTGGACCAATTTACCGTCTAAAATTAGGGAGGTTTCCTCCTCATAAAATAAATTACAACATAAAGATCTGACGACTATACAAGGACAAGAGGAAGCGTCTGCAGAGAGTGGTTCTAATAAACCAAGAATAACCAGGTGTAATATAGAAGTCTCTGTACCCGCACAGACCCCAACATCTTCCTCTTATCTCTAAAACTCTATCTTTCCATTCACATTTCTCTCTTGTTTCTTTCACTCACTTTTCATGACTCTTCCTTTTCTTCTATCTTGTTCAGTCCTTCCTCATTTTTTTCTCTCTTTTCTTCCTCTATCATTGTCCACCACTTCCTGCTTTCTCTTTTTCCATTTTTCTAGGTCCCTTTTTCTCTCTCTATTCTTTCTTGTGTCTCCTCTATCTCCTCATAGATTGTAAGCTCTTGTGTCTCCTCTATCTCCTCATAGATTGTAAGCTCTTGTGTCTCCTCTATCTCCTCATAGATTGTAAGCTCTTGTGTCTCCTCTATCTCCTCATAGATTGTAAGCTCTTGTGTCTCCTCTATCTCCTCATAGATTGTAAGCTCTTGTGTCTCTTCCATCTCCTCATAGATTGTAAGCTCTTGTGTCTCCTCTATCTCCTCATAGATTGTAAGCTCTTGTGTCTCCTCTATCTCCTCAGAGATTGTACGTTCTTGTGTCTCCTCTATCTCCTCATAGATTGTAAGCTCTTGTGTCTCCTCATCTCCTCATAGATTGTAAGCTCTTGTGTCTCCTCTCTCTCCTCATAGATTGTAAGCTCTTGTGTCTCCTCTATCTCCTCATAGATTGTAAGCTCTTGTGTCTCCTCTATCTCCTCATAGATTGTAAGCTCTTGTGTCTCCTCTATCTCCTCATAGATTGTAAGCTCTTGTGTCTCCTCTATCTCCTCATAGATTGTAAGCTCTTGTGTCTCCTCATCTCCTCATAGATTGTAAGCTCTTGTGTCTCCTCTCTCTCCTCATAGATTGTAAGCTCTTGTGTCTCCTCTATCTCCTCATAGATTGTAAGCTCTTGTGTCTCCTCTATCTCCTCATAGATTGTAAGCTCTTGTGTCTCCTCTCTCTCCTCATAGATTGTAAGCTCTTGTGTCTCTTCTATCTCCTCATAGATTGTAAGCTCTTGTGTCTCCTCTATCTCCTCATAGATTGTAAGCTCTTGTGTCTCCTCTATCTCCTCATAGATTGTAAGCTCTTGTGTCTCCTCTATCTCCTCATAGATTGTAAGCTCTTGTGTCTCCTCTATCTCCTCATAGATTGTAAGCTCTTGTGTCTCCTCTATCTCCTCATAGATTGTAAGCTCTTGTGTCTCCTCCATCTCCTCATAGATTGTAAGCTCTTGTGTCTCCTCTATCTCCTCATAGATTGTAAGCTCTTGTGTCTCCTCTATCTCCTCATAGATTGTAAGCTCTTGTGTCTCCTCCATCTCCTCATAGATTGTAAGCTCTTGTGTCTCCTCTATCTCCTCATAGATTGTAAGCTCTTGTGTCTCCTCCATCTCCTCATAGATTGTAAGCTCTTGTGTCTCCTCTATCTCCTCATAGATTGTAAGCTCTTGTGTCTCCTCTATCTCCTCATAGATTGTAAGCTCTTGTGTCTCCTCTATCTCCTCATAGATTGTAAGCTCTTGTGTCTCCTCTATCTCCTCATAGATTGTAAGCTCTTGTGTCTCCTCCATCTCCTCATAGATTGTAAGCTCTTGTGTCTCCTCTATCTCCTCATAGATTGTAAGCTCTTGTGTCTCCTCTATCTCCTCATAGATTGTAAGCTCTTGTGTCTCCTCTATCTCCTCATAGATTGTAAGCTCTTGTGTCTCCTCTATCTCCTCATAGATTGTAAGCTCTTGTGTCTCCTCTATCTCCTCATAGATTGTAAGCTCTTGTGTCTCCTCCATCTCCTCATAGATTGTAAGCTCTTGTGTCTCCTCATCTCCTCATAGATTGTAAGCTCTTGTGTCTCCTCCATCTCCTCATAGATTGTAAGCTCTTGTGTCTCCCCATCCCTCATAGATTGTAAGCTCTTGTGTCTCCCATCCCTCATAGATTGTAAGCTCTTGTGTCTCCTCTATCTCCTCATAGATTGTAAGCTCTTGTGTCTCCTCTATCTCCTCATAGATTGTAAGCTCTTGTGTCCCTCTCCTCATAGATTGTAACTCTGTGTCCCCTCCTCATAGATTGTAAGCTCTTGTGTCTCCTCTATCTCCTCATAGATTGTAAGCTCTTGTGTCTCCTCTATCTCCTCATAGATTGTAAGCTCTTGTGTCTCCTCCATCTCCTCATAGATTGTAAGCTCTTGTGTCTCCTCTATCTCCTCATAGATTGTAAGCTCTTGTGTCTCCTCCATCTCCTCATAGATTGTAAGCTCTTGTGTCTCCCCCATGCTCCTCATAGATTGTAAGCTCTTGTGTCTCCTCCATCTCCTCATAGATTGTAAGCTCTTGTGTCTCCTCCATCTCCTCATAGATTGTAAGCTCTTGTGTCTCCTCCATACTCTCCCTCATAGATTGTAAGCTCTTGTGTCTCCTCCATCTCCTCATAGATTGTAAGCTCTTGTGTCTCCTCTATCTCCTCATAGATTGTAAACTCTTGTGTCTCCTCCATCTCCTCATAGATTGTAAGCTCTTGTGTCTCCTCTATCTCCTCATAGATTGTAAGCTCTTGTGCTCATAGATTGTAAGCTCTTGTGTCTCCTCCATCTCCTCATAGATTGTAAGCTCTTGTGTCTCCTCCATCTCCTCATAGATTGTAAGCTCTTGTGTCTCCTCCATCTCCTCATAGATTGTAAGCTCTTGTGTCTCCTCCATCTCCTCATAGATTGTAAGCTCTTGTGTCTCCTCCATCTCCTCATAGATTGTAAGCTCTTGTGTCTCCTCCATCTCCTCATAGATTGTAAGCTCTTGTGTCTCCTCTATCTCCTCATAGATTGTAAGCTCTTGTGTCTCCTCCATCTCCTCATAGATTGTAAGCTCTTGTGTCTCCTCTATCTCCTCATAGATTGTAAGCTCTTGTGTCTCCTCCATCTCCTCATAGATTGTAAGCTCTTGTGTCTCCTCCATCTCCTCATAGATTGTAAGCTCTTGTGTCTCCTCTATCTCCTCATAGATTGTAAGCTCTTGTGTCTCCTCTATCTCCTCATAGATTGTAAGCTCTTGTGTCTCCTCTATCTCCTCATAGATTGTAAGCTCTTGTGTCTCCTCCATCTCCTCATAGATTGTAAGCTCTTGTGTCTCCTCTATCTCCTCATAGATTGTAAGCTCTTGTGTCTCCTCTATCTCCTCATAGATTGTAAGCTCTTGTGTCTCCTCCATCTCCTCATAGATTGTAAGCTCTTGTGTCTCCTCTATCTCCTCATAGATTGTAAGCTCTTGTGTCTCTCCTCCATCTCCTCATAGATTGTAAGCTCTTGTGTCTCCTCCTATCTCCTCATAGATTGTAAGCTCTTGTGTCTCCTCCATCTCCTCATAGATTGTAAGCTCTTGTGTCTCCTCCATCTCCTCATAGATTGTAAGCTCTTGTGTCTCCTCTATCTCCTCATAGATTGTAAGCTCTTGTGTCTCCTCTATCTCCTCATAGATTGTAAGCTCTTGTGTCTCCTCCTATCTCCTCATAGATTGTAAGCTCTTGTGTCTCCTCCTATCTCCTCATAGATTGTAAGCTCTTGTGTCTCCTCTATCTCCTCATAGATTGTAAGCTCTTGTGTCTCCTCTATCTCCTCATAGATTGTAAGCTCTTGTGTCTCCATCTCCTCATAGATTGTAAGCTCTTGTGTCTCCCCATCTCCTCATAGATTGTAAGCTCTTGTGTCTCCTCCATCTCCTATAGATTGTAAGCTCTTGTGTCTCCTCATCTCCTTATAGATTGTAAGCTCTTGTGTCTCCTCATCTCCTCATAGATTGTAAGCTCTTGTGTCTCCTCCATCTCCTCATAGATTGTAAGCTCTTGTGTCTCCTCTATCTCCTCATAGATTGTAAGCTCTTGTGTCTCCTCTATCTCCTCATAGATTGTAAGCTCTTGTGTCTCCTCTATCTCCTCATAGATTGTAAGCTCTTGTGTCTCCTCTATCTCCTCATAGATTGTAAGCTCTTGTGTCTCCTCTATCTCCTCATAGATTGTAAGCTCTTGTGTCTCCTCTATCTCCTCATAGATTGTAAGCTCTTGTGTCTCCTCCATCTCCTCATAGATTGTAAGCTCTTGTGTCTCCTCTATCTCCTCATAGATTGTAAGCTCTTGTGTCTCCTCTATCTCCTCATAGATTGTAAGCTCTTGTGTCTCCTCTATCTCCTCATAGATTGTAAGCTCTTGTGTCTCCTCCATCTCCTCATAGATTGTAAGCTCTTGTGTCTCCTCCATCTCCTCATAGATTGTAAGCTCTTGTGTCTCCTCCATCTCCTCATAGATTGTAAGCTCTTGTGTCTCCTCTATCTCCTCATAGATTGTAAGCTCTTGTGTCTCCTCTATCTCCTCATAGATTGTAAGCTCTTGTGTCTCCTCTATCTCCTCATAGATTGTAAGCTCTTGTGTCTCCTCCATCTCCTCATAGATTGTAAGCTCTTGTGTCTCCTCTATCTCCTCATAGATTGTAAGCTCTTGTGTCTCCTCCATCTCCTCATAGATTGTAAGCTCTTGTGTCTCCTCATCTCCTCATAGATTGTAAGCTCTTGTGTCTCCTCCATCTCCTCATAGATTGTAAAGCTCTTGTGTCTCCTCCATCTCCTCATAGATTGTAAGCTCTTGTGTCTCCTCTATCTCCTCATAGATTGTAAGCTCTTGTGTCTCCTCTATCTCCTCATAGATTGTAAGCTCTTGTGTCTCCTCTATCTCCTCATAGATTGTAAGCTCTTGTGTCTCCTCTATCTCCTCATAGATTGTAAGCTCTTGTGTCTCCTCTATCTCCTCATAGATTGTAAGCTCTTGTGTCTCCTCTATCTCCTCATAGATTGTAAGCTCTTGTGTCTCCTCTATCTCCTCATAGATTGTAAGCTCTTGTGTCTCCTCCATCTCCTCATAGATTGTAAGCTCTTGTGTCTCCTCCATCTCCTCATAGATTGTAAGCTCTTGTGTCTCCTCTATCTCCTCATAGATTGTAAGCTCTTGTGTCTCCTCTATCTCCTCATAGATTGTAAGCTCTTGTGTCTCCTCCATCTCCTCATAGATTGTAAGCTCTTGTGTCTCCTCTATCTCCTCATAGATTGTAAGCTCTTGTGTCTCCTCTCATCTCCTCATAGATTGTAAGCTCTTGTGTCTCCTCCATCTCCTCATAGATTGTAAGCTCTTGTGTCTCCTCCATCTCCTCATAGATTGTAAGCTCTTGTGTCTCCTCTCTCTCCTCATAGATTGTAAGCTCTTGTGTCTCCTCTATCTCCTCATAGATTGTAAGCTCTTGTGTCTCCTCCATCTCCTCATAGATTGTAAGCTCTTGTGTCTCCTCCATCTCCTCATAGATTGTAAGCTCTTGTGTCTCCTCTATCTCCTCATAGATTGTAAGCTCTTGTGTCTCCTCCATCTCCTCATAGATTGTAAGCTCTTGTGTCTCCTCTATCTCCTCATAGATTGTAAGCTCTTGTGTCTCCTCTATCTCCTCATAGATTGTAAGCTCTTGTGTCTCCTCTATCTCCTCATAGATTGTAAGCTCTTGTGTCTCCTCTATCTCCTCATAGATTGTAAGCTCTTGTGTCTCCTCCATCTCCTCATAGATTGTAAGCTCTTGTGTCTCCTCCATCTCCTCATAGATTGTAAGCTCTTGTGTCTCCTCATCTCCTCATAGATTGTAAGCTCTTGTGTCTCCTCCATCTCCTCATAGATTGTAAGCTCTTGTGTCTCCTCATCTCCTCATAGATTGTAAGCTCTTGTGTCTCCTCCATCTCCTCATAGATTGTAAGCTCTTGTGTCTCCTCCATCTCCTCATAGATTGTAAGCTCTTGTGTCTCCTCCATCTCCTCATAGATTGTAAGCTCTTGTGTCTCCTCCATCTCCTCATAGATTGTAAGCTCTTGTGTCTCCTCCATCTCCTCATAGATTGTAAGCTCTTGTGTCTCCTCCATCTCCTCATAGATTGTAAGCTCTTGTGTCTCCTCCATCTCCTCATAGATTGTAAGCTCTTGTGTCTCCTCTTCTCCTCATAGATTGTAAGCTCTTGTGTCTCCTCATCTCCTCATAGATTGTAAGCTCTTGTGTCTCCTCCATCTCCTCATAGATTGTAAGCTCTTGTGTCTCCTCCATCTCCTCATAGATTGTAAGCTCTTGTGTCTCCTCTATCTCCTCATAGATTGTAAGCTCTTGTGTCTCCTCCATCTCCTCATAGATTGTAAGCTCTTGTGTCTCCCTCCCTAGTGTAGCTCTTTTCTATCTCCTCATAGATTGTAAGCTCTTGTGTCTCTCTATCTCCTCATAGATTGTAAGCTCTTGTGTCTCCTCCATCTCCTCATAGATTGTAAGCTCTTGTGTCTCCTCCATCTCCTCATAGATTGTAAGCTCTTGTGTCTCCTCTATCTCCTCATAGATTGTAAGCTCTTGTGTCTCCTCTAATCTCCTCATAGATTGTAAGCTCTTGTGTCTCCTCCATCTCCTCATAGATTGTAAGCTCTTGTGTCTCTCTCTCCTCATAGATTGTAAGCTCTTGTGTCTCCTCTCTCTCCTCAATAGATTGTAAGCTCTTGTGTCTCCTCTCTCCTCATAGATTGTAAGCTCTTGTGTCTCCTCTATCTCCTCATAGATTGTAAGCTCTGTGTCTCCTCTATCTCCTCATAGATTGTAAGCTCTTGTGTCTCCTCTATCTCCTCATAGATTGTAAGCTCTTGTGTCTCCTCTATCTCCTCATAGATTGTAAGCTCTTGTGTCTCCTCCATCTCCTCATAGATTGTAAGCTCTTGTGTCTCCTCCATCTCCTCATAGATTGTAAGCTCTTGTGTCTCCTCCATCTCCTCATAGATTGTAAGCTCTTGTGTCTCCTCTATCTCCTCATAGATTGTAAGCTCTTGTGTCTCCTCTATCTCCTCATAGATTGTAAGCTCTTGTGTCTCCTCCATCTCCTCATAGATTGTAAGCTCTTGTGTCTCCTCTATCTCCTCATAGATTGTAAGCTCTTGTGTCTCCTCCATCTCCTCATAGATTGTAAGCTCTTGTGTCTCCTCCATCTCCTCATAGATTGTAAGCTCTTGTGTCTCCTCCTCCTCATAGATTGTAAGCTCTTGTGTCTCCTCATCCTCATAGATGTAGCTCTTGTCTCCTCCATAGATTGTAAGCTCTTGTGTCTCCTCCATCTCCTCATAGATTGTAAGCTCTTGTGTCTCCTCCATCTCCTCATAGATTGTAAGCTCTTGTGTCTCCTCCATCTCCTCATAGATTGTAAGCTCTTGTGTCTCCTCCATCTCCTCATAGATTGTAAGCTCTTGTGTCTCCTCCATCTCCTCATAGATTGTAAGCTCTTGTGTCTCCTCCATCTCCTCATAGATTGTAAGCTCTTGTGTCTCCTCCATCTCCTCATAGATTGTAAGCTCTTGTGTCTCCTCATCTCCTCATAGATTGTAAGCTCTTGTGTCTCCTCCATCTCCTCATAGATTGTAAGCTCTTGTGTCTCCTCCATCTCCTCATAGATTGTAAGCTCTTGTGTCTCCTCCATCTCCTCATAGATTGTAAGCTCTTGTGTCTCCTCTATCTCCTCATAGATTGTAAGCTCTTGTGTCTCCTCCATCTCCTCATAGATTGTAAGCTCTTGTGTCTCCTCCATCTCCTCATAGATTGTAAGCTCTTGTGTCTCCTCCATCTCCTCATAGATTGTAAGCTCTTGTGTCTCCTCTATCTCCTCATAGATTGTAAGCTCTTGTGTCTCCTCTATCTCCTCATAGATTGTAAGCTCTTGTGTCTCCTCCATCTCCTCATAGATTGTAAGCTCTTGTGTCTCCTCCATCTCCTCATAGATTGTAAGCTCTTGTGTCTCCTCTCATCTCCTTATAGATTGTAAGCTCTTGTGTCTCCTCTATCTCCTCATAGATTGTAAGCTCTTGTGTCTCCTCTATCTCCTCATAGATTGTAAGCTCTTGTGTCTCCTCCATCTCCTCATAGATTGTAAGCTCTTGTGTCTCCTCTATCTCCTCATAGATTGTAAGCTCTTGTGTCTCCTCTATCTCCTTATAGATTGTAAGCTCTTGTGTCTCCTCTATCTCCTAATAGATTGTAAGCTCTTGTGTCTCCTCATCTCCTCATAGATTGTAAGCTCTTGTGTCTCCTCTCTCTCCTCATAGATTGTAAGCTCTTGTGTCTCCTCATCTCCTCATAGATTGTAAGCTCTTGTGTCTCCTCTCATCTCCTCATAGATTGTAAGCTCTTGTGTCTCCTCCATCTCCTCATAGATTGTAAGCTCTTGTGTCTCCTCCATCTCCTCATAGATTGTAAGCTCTTGTGTCTCTCTCTCTCCTCATAGATTTGTAAGCTCTTGTGTCTCCTCTCTCTCCTCATAGATTGTAAGCTCTTGTGTCTCCTCTCTTCCTCATAGATTGTAAGCTCTTTGTGTCTCCTCCATCTCCTCATAGATTGTAAGCTCTTGTGTCTCCTCTATCTCCTCATAGATTGTAAGCTCTTGTGTCTCCTCCATCTCCTCATAGATTGTAAGCTCTTGTGTCTCCTCTCTCTCCTCATAGATTGTAAGCTCTTGTGTCTCCTCATCTCCTCATAGATTGTAAGCTCTTGTGTCTCCTCCATCTCCTCATAGATTGTAAGCTCTTGTGTCTCCTCTATCTCCTCATAGATTGTAAGCTCTTGTGTCTCCTCTATCTCCTCTAGATTGTACTCTTGTGTCTCTCCTCTAAGATTGTAAGCTCTCTTGTGTCTCCTCCATCTCCTCATAGATTGTAAGCTCTTGTGTCTCCTCTCTTCTCCTCATAGATTGTAAGCTCTTGTGTCTCCTCTATCTCCTCATAGATTGTAAGCTCTTGTGTCTCCTCCATCTCCTCATAGATTGTAAGCTCTTGTGTCTCCTCCTCTATCTCCTCATAGATTGTAAGCTCTTGTGTCTCCTCTATCTCCTCATAGATTGTAAGCTCTTGTGTCTCCTCTATCTCCTCATAGATTGTAAGCTCTTGTGTCTCCTCCATCTCCTCATAGATTGTAAGCTCTTGTGTCTCCTCTCATCTCCTCATAGATTGTAAGCTCTTGTGTCTCCTCCATCTCCTCATAGATTGTAAGCTCTTGTGTCTCCTCTATCTCCTCATAGATTGTAAGCTCTTGTGTCTCCTCTATCTCCTCATAGATTGTAAGCTCTTGTGTCTCCTCATCTCCTCATAGATTGTAAGCTCATGTGTCTCCTCCATCTCCTCATAGATTGTAAGTTCTTGTGTCTCCTCCATCTCCTCATAGATTGTAAGCTCTTGTGTCTCCTCCATCTCCTCATAGATTGTAAGCTCTTGTGTCTCCTCTATCTCCTCATAGATTGTAAGCTCTTGTGTCTCCTCTATCTCCTAATAGATTGTAAGCTCTTGTGTCTCCTCTATCTCCTAATAGATTGTAAGCTCTTGTGTCGCCTCATCTCCTCATAGATTGTAAGCTCTTGTGTCTCCTCTCTCTCCTCATAGATTGTAAGCTCTTGTGTCTCCTCATCTCCTCATAGATTGTAAGCTCTTGTGTCTCCTCTATCTCCTTATAGATTGTAAGCTCTTGTGTCTCCTCTATCTCCTCATAGACTGTAAGCTCTTGTGTCTCCTCATCTCCTCATAGATTGTAAGCTCATGTGTCTCCTCCATCTCCTCATAGATTGTAAGCTCTTGTGTCTCCTCCATCTCCTCATAGATTGTAAGCTCTTGTGTCTCCTCTATCTCCTCATAGATTGTAAGCTCTTGTGTCTCCTCATCTCCTCATAGATTGTAAGCTCTTGTGTCTCCTCTATCTCCTTATAGATTGTAAGCTCTTGTGTCTCCTCTATCTCCTCATAGACTGTAAGCTCTTGTGTCTCCTCATCTCCTCATAGATTGTAAGCTCATGTGTCTCCTCCATCTCCTCATACATTGTAAGCTCTTGTGTCTCCTCCATCTCCTCATAGATTGTAAGCTCTTGTGTCTCCTCCATCTCCTCATAGATTGTAAGCTCTTGTGTCTCCTCTATCTCCTAATAGATTGTAAGCTCTTGTGTCGCCTCATCTCCTCATAGATTGTAAGCTCTTGTGTCTCCTCTATCTCCTTATAGATTGTAAGCTCTTGTGTCTCCTCTATCTCCTCATAGACTGTAAGCTCTTGTGTCTCCTCATCTCCTCATAGATTGTAAGCTCATGTGTCTCCTCCATCTCCTCATACATTGTAAGCTCTTGTGTCTCCTCCATCTCCTCATAGATTGTAAGCTCTTGTGTCTCCTCCATCTCCTCATAGATTGTAAGCTCTTGTGTCTCCTCTATCTCCTAATAGATTGTAAGCTCTTGTGTCGCCTCATCTCCTCATAGATTGTAAGCTCTTGCAAGCAGGGCCCTCATTCCTCTTGTGATAATTGACTTGTCTGTTGCTCTGTTATTTATCACTGTTTGTACATGAACCGTTGAACTGTAAAGCGCTGGGTAACATGTTTGGCGCTATATAAATAATTATTATTATCCCTCTGCTTTCACTCCTTTTTTCATTCTCATTTAATTTTTTCTTTCTTTTTTGTCCCTTTTACTCTCTCTCTCTCTAACTCCTTTCACTTCTTCTTTGTCTCTCCTTATCTTTCTATCTCTTCAGCTTTCTCTCCATCTTTTTCATCTCTTTCTCTCTCAATCTCCCACCTTTCATCTTTAGTTCTGTCTCCTTCTCTCTCCTTTCTCTCACTGTCTCCTCTCTTTTATTTTCATCCTTATCTCTTCTATACATGTGGTATATTTTTCTGCACATTTTATTGTATGAAGGGAGATACATGTGCAGTGTGTAACATATGCAAGGAGTAGAACCATCTTGTAACGAACTGGATTTGTTACGAATTTAACAAAATTTTGTCCGGCAGATGAACATAAACCTTTTACAAATCCAGTAAAACAGCACACAGCACCATTTTACTGCACATGTCAGTGGGAAAAAGCACCAGGAAGGAAGAAGAAGGGGTCTCACATGACCCTGAGGGGAAGCGAGGGGGAGGGTTTGCCCTGATTGGCTCCCAGGGTGACAGACAGCCTGGATGAGCCAATCAGAGCTGCAGCAGGCAGGGAGGTGACCTAGCAGAATGAGAAGAACCCCATTCTGTGCTGGGCTCTGACTGAGGGCGGATAGGTGTTATACAGTGTCTGACGGAAAACGATCTTGGAGACAGTGGACAGTCACAAATAAGCTTCTATTCTACTGCCAGGGACAGTGAAGGGAAAGGCTAGAAAGAAGAATTGTGTGTGTAGAATAGGGACAGGCAGGGAAAGCTGTGAGCCAGCAAGTGAGAAGTGTGGAGCTGAGATTGGCTGTGCCTCCTAGCACAATCGCTGCTGCTGCAAACCAAAGGCAGCTACCTGTAATGTCATTACTTTCATTTTTACCCTTTTTTACACAAATAATTTTTTTTTGTGGGGGTGGATAAGCGCAAAATTGTTCAACGTGTATTTTACCATCCAGACAATAGATGTAGCATTTGAAATCTCAGTGCAAACACCTGAAATACTAGTCCGAACTCCATGTCAGGGCATCTCCACATAGGTCATTTTTTTTCTTTAGTTTCACTTTAGGAAAATAGCAAATGTGTGTCTTACAATATTCAGGCTAGCGGACGATAATATCATGAGTGATAACATGACATACTGCACAAAATACATATTGTTTCATCTCTGCAAAAGTCAACTTTAATTTTTTTGGGTTGAAGTATTTAAAACCAGCATATACGTATCTGGCAAGACACAGGGTAGCTTACGATAATATCTCTAAGTAATAACGTGACATACTAGGCTAAAATCCGTGTAGTTTCATATCCACACAGTTCAAATTTATTTTTTAGGGGAGATAGAATTTGTGGAAAACAGCGTCACGTGTCTTACAATACGCAATATCTGAGTGGTAAAGTGAAATATTAGGCTTAAATCCGTATTGGTGCATCAGTTCAAATTTCAATTTTTTTGGTTGAAGTTTGGGAATACAGCATATACGTGTTACAATATGCAGGGTAGCGGATGATAATATCTGTGAGTGATAATGTGACATACTAGATAAAAATCTGTGTTGTTTCATCTCCACACAGTTCAAATTTAATTTTTTTTGTTTAAAGTTTATTAAGCCACCATATTTATTAAGCCACCATATACTTGTCTTACAATATGCAGCTTAGCGGAGGCTACTATCTGTGATGGTGATCTAACATAGCAGGCAAAAATCCATGTTGGTGTGTCTCCAGGCACTTCAAGTGTCGGTGTGGTGGGGGGAAATAATTGCACAGTAGTTTGCCAACTTGTGTTCCACACACGAGATATTTTTCAGAATCAGCATACTTTATCAACCATAAGACACTGGGCACAAATCTGTTAGTGGCGCCAATACTGCAATAGTAGCAGTGTCTTCAGTGTGTTTGTGGAAAGGGAAGGACATCACATTGCGCCTCCTTGTCTTTAATTTCCAGAAAAAAAATTTAGGCCCAAAAATGTCATGCTACGGTATTGGCGGTGGGAGAAATGACAGTGGCAGTTGGAGCAAATGCACAGCAGGGGAGGGGGGCCAAGGAGCCCACCATGATATCTGACATTCTGATAAATGCGGCTGAGAGGGTGAGGACTCGGATTACGATTATGTCTTGGACAGGACCTGGAAAACAAATTGGGGTGCTGAGAAACATGAGGCAACAGAGGAAGAGGGTGGTGGCGGCAGTAATAAAGAGCAGAGGTGATGTACCTCCAAACAGCCATGTCTGCTTCGGGATCGATTGATGCCGCTGACACTGAGGGTGAGTTAGGCCAAAACATGCCAGAGCTAAACCAAGCTCGGCTGCCTCTAGCTATGTGCGCGTATCTCCCATCCGGTAGTTTTTCTCCACACCGTCGGAAGACAAAAGCAGTGCCCAGTGCAAGCTCTGCAAGAGTAAAATAACACATGGGCAGGCAAACACAAAGGCACCACAGCTATACTGAACCGCATGAAGCAGCATCTCCCCATCCTGTGGGCCACCCAAGGTGGTGGCTATCACAACAGGAGTTCCCTCCTTCTCCTGCTCCCCACTGCAGCAGCAAAGCCGCATCCACGGGCAGTACAGTGTCTTTCACATCATCATCCCTTTCCCCTTCTCTCACTCAGAATCCTCTTATACTATGTATATTATTATACTGCTGAAAAAATAGTGACCCCAGTAGAAATAATGTCCCTATAGTGCCTCCAGCAATTATAATGCTCCCCCCCCGAATGACTCCCAGTAATAATAAATGTCTTGCTTAAATTCCCCTATTTTACCCCCAGTAAAAATGCCATGATAGTGCTCCCAGTAATAATGCCCCTGTACACAAAATCCCACTATAGTTCCTCAGTATTAAAATGCCCCCAGTGCTTCCAGTAATGCCCCATGTAGTGCTCTCATATTAAAAAATACCCCGATAATGGCCCATATAATGTCTCAGAATTAAAATACATCCCCAGTGCCACCAGTAATACCCCTTATATTGTCTGCAGTATTATAAATTCCCCTAGAGTGCCCCCAATAACATTGTCAGTTATGTCACCCACAGTGTCCCCCCAGTAGTAATGTTCCCCACAGTGCCTCTCCAGTAGTAATTTCCCACACAGTGCCCTTCCAATAGTAATGTCCCCAATAGTGTCCCTCCAGTAGTAATGTCCCCCTCAGTGCTCCTCCAGGAGTTATGTCCCCCACAATACCCCTCCACTAGTAGTTTCCCCCACAATGCCCCTCCAATAGTAATGTCCCCCACAGTGCCCTTCCAGTAGCGATATCCTCCACAGTGTCCCTCCAGTAGTAATGTCCCCATCAGTGCTCCTCCAGGAGTTATGTCACCCACAATGCCCCTCCAGTTAGTAGTTTCTCCCACAGTGCTCCTCCAGTAGTAATTTCCCCCTCAGTGCTCCTCCAGTAGTAATGTCCCCCTCAGTGCTCCTCCAGGAGTTATGTCCCCCACAATGCCCCTCCAGTAGTAATGTCCCACACAGTGCCCTTCCAATAGTAATGTCCCCCATAGTGTCCCTCCAGTAGTAATGTCCCCATCAGTGCTCCTCCAGGAGTTATGCCCCCCACAATGCCCCTCCACTAGTAGCTTCCCCCACAATGCCCCTCCAATAGTAATGTCCCCCACAGTGCCCTTCCAGTAGCGATGTCCTCCACAGTGTCCCTCCAGTAGTAATGTCCCCATCAGTGCTCCTCCAGGAGTTATGTCACCCACAATGCCCCTCCAGTTAGTAGTTTCTCCCACAGTGCTCCTCCAGTAGTAATTTCCCAAACAGTGCCTATGGCTTGGGATGGTTGGAGGCAGTTGGCCGGATGCATAGTCACTTCAAGTCACTGCACTGCATCCCGGCAAAGGCGGGTGCGATGACATCATCTGACTTCTGGATGGACTGGAGACAATGATTCATGGAATAAAGACAGCAGTCAGATATCATAGTCACTGGGGCTGAGGACAGAGCAGGCAGAGTATGTTCACAAGGGTAGTCAGGCCAAGGTCTGGACAGGCTGAGTTCAGGCAATAAGGAAGAAAAGCAGAAGGTCAGGATGGACAGGAGATGGGTTCAGAAGAGAAGTTGGTCAATGTCAAGGAGTACAAGACCTTTGCAGCTGACAAATACTTAAAGGACCTTATTGCTCAGGCACTAGCTTATGGAGTAAGACCTTTAAGAAGTCAAGAGTGGCTAGGCATTGACTGGAGTAAGAGTCCTGTCCCATTAAGAGCCAAAAGTCAGAAAACACTCATAAGGGACAGCAACAGAGTCTCAGCAAGAGCGGCACTGGGCTGAGCGGGACATCGACCACACAGTAGACTTGGAGAGCGACAGGCAAGTTCTGGGTGCTCAGCAGAGGTAGGAATGGGGCAGCAAGTAATACAGAAATAATACATGGCTGCTTTCTTCCAAAAATAAGCAACACATTTGAGTTGTATCTGGTTTTTCATCTCGGCTCCACTGAAGTGAATGAGAACAAGGTGCAATACCACAGCTGTGGCCAGGTTCAGCACTAAATTCTAAGAAAGTAACCATGTTTTACTAATACTTCACAATTCCTTCCAATATCTGTTAGATGGCCCTGGCCTCCACCTGAGGAACCTGTATAGAAAGTACTTTCTCTCTCGCACTGCACTTCAGACACTTTTTACTTCTTGTAAAAGAGATGTTTAAAAGAAAACAGTCTACTTTAGAGACCAGGGACGGGTTAGACAAGAAGATTAGATACACGAGATGATGGACTCTGGGGCGTTGGCGTGGGGCCACATTCCTGGGTGACAGCTTCTTCAGGAGATCTGTCTACAGGGTGTTTATTTTTGCAGATAAATGAGATAAAATTCCCCATAGCTTACCTGTTGCCTACAGTACCTACTGAGTGGGACTAGTGTGTAATCTACCGCCTCTCCCACTGCTCTCTGTGACACATAACTGCAGCGTGCAGAAGGCTGAACATCACCCATTACACCCCTCTTGTTATGGTTCCCCCGGGAGAACTAGATCAGGTACTGTAGGTGGCCCACTCTGACACCGGATCATGAGGTGCTCGAGCTCCAAGATGCTCAGCCGGCAGCTCCACCCGACGTGTAGGGACACCGACAGTTAGTACAGGGGGCCAGCACCTGCAGGTACCAGTTATTTCTTGTCCTCCGGCTCCCCCTGCTGTTTCCTTTGCTGTAATTGAAGACTCCTCTGGCTTGGATTTTCTGGATTGGTTTTGTGACTATGTCTTCTGGTGATTTGGTATTGTATTTGATCTCCTGATGTGTTGGTTTCTTGTTTTCCTCTGGCGTTTTTATGTCTCATTGTCCGACTGGCATTTGACCCTTTTCCATACGACTGTTCTCTTAGTGCTTGTCTGTTTGTTGTTCCCTGTTTGTGTGTTGCCCTCATATGTATTTCAGCGTAGGGACTGTCGCCCAGTTGTAGGGTCACTGACTAAGGTGCACGTAGGTAGTGATAGTGGGTCCGGAAAGTTTTAGGGCTGCACTATTCCTTTTTCGGTGTGACGGTAGTCGCCTTATCCTGACACTTTTCTTCTATCCTGTTAACTAAACTGTATCGATGAGTAAACATAAAGGGGCATTCTCCTAGTATCCGGATCCCACCACCACTTCTGAGCCGCTCAGAGGAAAACATTAAATGAAAAGTTTATTTCTGTTACCACCAAGGGGGAGCTCACCCAGCAAACGGTGTGCAATTTGAGCGCCCTCTAGTGGGGGCTGCAGGCTGACAGAATTTTATTATTTAAAGGGGACAAGTTATCCACTAGGGTATAACTGTTAGATTGGTGGGGATCTAATCCCTGGGAACCCACTGATCCTGTGTCCCCCCTGCATAAAAGGAGCTGCAGTTGAGCATGTGCACTCCCTCAATTCATCTCTATAGGACCGATTTGTCGGAGCCCGATACGATTGTCAGCTACGTATCTCTGGCATTCACAAACATTTTGAAAAGTGCAGTGGTGCACATGTTGACTGATGGTCCATTCAGACAGGGAAAACACAGGACCCCTGATCGGTGACGGATTTAAGAATTATTACCATCCAATGGATAGGGCATATGTCACTTACCTGAAGATGAAGCAGAGGATTTGGAGCTCAGTATCAGAGGAACTCTGACCCCTAGTAGAATTTCTGAAGGATTAAGATTAAAGGGGGTTGTCTCATCATGGACAGTAGGGATATCGCTAGGATATGCCCCCATTGTCTTATAGGTGGGGATCCCACCGCTGGGACCTGCACCTATATCCATAACGGAGCCCCGCAAGGTGGTGGCTGGAGGACTCCGGTCCGGCCACCACCAAGCCAGCTCCCCATAGAAGTCAATGGCAGCGCACCGCGCAAGCACGGCCACCGCTCCCGTTCATTTCTATGGAGCCAACGGAAAGAGCCGAGCCAGGGCTTGCCTATTTTCGCCGGCACCATAGAAAATGAATGGAGGGCGGCTGCGCATGCACAGTGCGCCCTCCTTCACTTTCGGGGCTCCGTTCTGGATATAGGTGCGGGTCCCAGCGGTGGTCACCTATAAGACAATGGGGGCATATCCTAGCGACAAACATGTGAATACCAACTATTATTCTGCCTGGTTCTGCTCCTGCAAGTGCCCAGGGGGCGGAGCTTTACTGTGAAGTGCTCCCTGCATTGAGCTGCTTCACAGTCTCTCCCCTCTGCCCCGAGTGACAGCTGTAGCATCCAATCAGGAGCCACCGCTACAGATGTTATATATGAACTATAATTACGGTATTGTTTATCTACGTGTTTTTAACACTTTGATGGATTTGTGCATATTTTGCATTGAAATGATTAACAAAATTATAATATAAAATTAAAAAATGCTAATTATAAAAATTGGAATCGCCGAAAGCTGAAATATCTGAACTATTAAAATATTCCATTAGTTATCCTGGATGTTGAATGCTGTAAAAAAAAAGAAATCACAATGGAAAAATTGATGTTTTTGGTCACATTGCCTCCCAAAAATGGAATAAAAAGTGACCAAAAACTCTTATGTATACCAAAACGGTATCCATAAAAACTACTGCTCGTTCCCCAAAACGTAAGTCCTCACACAGATCAACAGAAAAATAAAAAGCTACGGACGTCAAAAAATGATGACACAAAGCTGTTTTTTCTTTTTTATAAGTTTTATTATATTTTTTTATATTTTTAAAAAAAAAGTGCAAAAAAATTACTGAATTATGTTTTTTTCTTTTCCATATCACCCATAAATAGTTTTTTCACAGCTTCGCAATACTTCAATGGCACCATTTAAAAATACAAGACAAAGAATCAAAAATAAAACTGCCGTCATACGGCTATGTTGATGGAAAAATAAAAAAGTTATGGCTTTTGGAAGGTGAGAATGAAAAAAAACGAATGTGAAAAAAAATGGCGGTTTCCCAGAAGTTTAAGATGAATGGCCTATCCTCAGGACAGGTCATCAATATCTGATCGGTGGCAGTCTGTCTCCCGGAGGAGGATGTGGCACTCCTGTGAGTACTGTGATCTCCTCACGGTATGCCGAGCACAGCGCCGTAGGTTATATAGTGGTCATTCTTGGTATTTCAGCGTAGGATCATTCACTTGAATGAGAGTGAGCTACAAATAGGACATGTGACTGAGAATACAGTAAATATCTAAAGGGATTGTCCGGGGTTGACCTGTGCCTCTAAACATGAAAAAGCAGACTCACCTGCTTGAGGTCCCACCACTGGTCCACAGGACCAGGAAGTGGCTGGGTCACGTGACCGCTGCAGCCAATCACAGGTCTCAGTGGTCACATTGGCTTCAATATTACGCCACAGACGTGAGGTACCATCCAAGCTGATGTGACCACTGGGGCCTGTGATGGTCACAGGACCCAGCCGGAGTTGTGGGCAGGGGAGTCTGCTTTTTTATGTTCAGGGGACAGGTCTGGATCATAGGGGTTGTCTACTCCAAGGACAGACAACACCTTTAAGGTTGAAGTGTGCGCTCTTCAGGATCAGAAGGGTTAAGTCATGAAGCGGTAATAACCGGGGTGTCCTAACATCTCAGCAGGTCCTCTACAAGTGTCCTTGGAAATTTGGGCTTTTCCACAGAAAAAACAATGAATCATCTTCCTCGTCAGAGCCAAGAGCTAAAATAAAATTTCACAAGCGCTTATAGAAAAATAAGATGTAGACATGCAATCCGTCGTCCTAGCAACACAATCTTCGAGGAAGCGACTTTCTCGTAGGAGAGAAGTAAGGTCTCCCTGACCACCTCCCTGCTGGCCGGAGGGCAGTGCCCGGTCATGGGCTGGGTTTTCTAGTAAAAAACAGGGCTGGTCATTATTCATTGGTCTAATCACTTCCTCCTCAGACATGAAATCACTTCTGAAGCTGCCAAGAGTTTCCTCAAACCTTGGGTGGGTTCTACTGTTAACCCTTCGAATGACAACGTGGACAAGTCAGCAAAACACGGCGTTGTATATCGGATGTATGTAATATATTGCCACAGAAATCTGATTAATACGGCCACAGGGGAGAGAGAGAAAGGCCTGGTGTGAACCAGCTATTGTGTCTGAAGCTGACTGGTGGTCAGGGATCTGTAGCCCAGCAACAACATATTCAAATGAAGTTTCTGCTGCAGCTCTCCCCTATCACAGCTCAGGGGATGTGTCCTTTCTGCTGCAGCTCTCTTCCTATCACAGCTCAGGGGATGTGTCCTTTCTGCTGCAGCTCTCTCCCTATCACAGCTCAGGGGATGTGTCCTTTCTACTGCAGCTCTCTCCCTATCACAGCTCAGGGATGTGTCCTTTCTGCTGCAGCTCTCTCCCTATCACAGCTCAGTGATGTGTCCTTTCTGCTGCAGCTCTCTCCCTATCAAAGCTCAGGGGTTGTGTCCTTTCTGCTGCAGCTCTCTCCCTATCACAACTCAGGGTTGTGTCCTTTCTGCTGCAGCTCTCTCCCTATCACAGCTCAGGGGATGTGTCCTTTCTGCTGCAGCTCTCTCCCTATCACAGCTCAGGGGATGTGTCCTTTCTGCTGCAGCTCTCTCCCTATCACAGCTCAGGGGATGTGTCCTTTCTACTGCAGGCTCTCTCCCTATCACAGCTCAGGGCGTTGTGTCCTTTCTGCTGCAGCTCTCTCCCTATCACAGCTCAGGGGATGTGCTCCTTTCTGCTGCAGCTCTCTCCCTATCACAGCTCAGTGGTTGTGTCCTTTCTGCTGCAGCTCTCTCCTATCACAAGCTCAGGGGTTTGTGTCCTTTCTGCTGCAGCTCTCTCCCTATCACAACTCAGGGGTTGTGTCCTTTCTGCTGCAGCTCTCTCCCTATCACAGCTCAGGGGATGTGTCCTTTCTGCTGCAGCTCTCTCCTCTATCACAGCTCAGGGGATGTGTCCTTCTCTGCTGCAGCCTCTCTCCCTATCAAAGCTCAGGGGATGTGTCCTTTCTGCTGCAGCTCTCTCCCTATCACAGCTCAGGGGTTGTGTCCTTTCTGCTGCAGCTCTCTCCCTATCACAGCTCAGGGATGTGCCCTTTCTGCTGCAGCTCTCTCCCTATCACAGCTCAGGGGGGCCGGTTTGAATAATGTAGAATATCTTTCCTGGCACAACCATTAGACACCAGCAGCAATGGTTTAATTACCACGATTCACTGGCTTCCATTATGTGCTTTTCCCAGCACATGTGCACCGACAAACATACGGTGGCCGACCCCTTTAAGTTCAAGGGGTCCTCTCACTTCAGCAAATGGCATTTATCATGTAGATGAAGTTAATACCAAGCACTTACTAATGTATTGTGATAATTCCTTTTGCTTCCTTTGCTGGCTGGATCACATTATACAACGCTCGTTTCCATGGTTACGACCACCCTGCAATCAATCAGTGGTGGTCGTGCTTGCACACTATCAGAAAAAGTGTTGGGTCTCTCTGGTGGCCGGGACTGTGGGAACACACCTAAGCTGCTGCTTTATTCTATCGTGTACAAACACGACCACCAGTGATGGATTGCAGGGTGGTCGTAGCCATGGAAACGAGCAGTGTATAATGTGATGGAGAAATTAATTTAGCCAGCAAAGGAGGCAATAAGGAGAATTGCCATACATTAGTAAGTGGCTTGTATTAACTGTATCTACATGATAAATGGCATTTGCTGGAGACGACCTCTTTTTATGCTTCTGACTGAGACACCACGCTCCTGTGTTATATTCCACCTGCATCCATGGGTTCTATATCCAGAATAGTCAGGTCGAAACGAGAGGGAGAAGCTCTGCCTGAGACGAGCAGTACAACCCTATTATGGACGAGCAGTGTGGATCCTTTGCTGAAGGGGGGCGCGCACTAGCACACATTTGTGGATTGGCGCAGGAGCGCAGAGTGCAATACGCATCGCTAGCTGAAGCTTAAGCCGCTACCAGGTGTATACTCTTGCTCTGGGCATCATCCCTTTGGAGTGTGTTTGGATGAGGTGGGTTGAGTCCAGAACCCTCCAAGTTTGGGAGTCTGAGACAAATGGAAGAGAAATGAAGTATAATGGATAGTGCTGATCGAGCACCAAAGTGTTCGTGTGCTCGGGTGCAACACTAGTTGATGCTCGGGTGCTCTACAGAGCACACAAGCACAATGGAAGTCAATGGAAGAACCAGAGCACTAAACCAGGCACCCCCTGCTCTGAAGAGGGGAGAGGGGAGGGCGTGTGGTTCATAGGGAAAGGTCAGAAAATGAGGGAAACACCACTGAAATGGTTCAGGAACAGCATGGGGAGGATGTCTGGATGCATCTTGGACTTCCAAGTATTTAGGATGTTCAAGCGTTATACAGCAGACGTAGTGTCCCCCCCCCCATGAAAAAAAATATTGCAGCCAGATGTAACAATAGTCCTTAAAAGGACTTTTTGGTCTTTTAAACAGAACAACTAGCCCTGCCTAGCCAAATCCTATCCCTACACTATCTGTCCCTCCTTACGCAAACCTTATACAGCAGACGCAGCGCAGGTAATGCCGCCTTGATTAGCTGCAGAAAAAATTACAACGGATGTCAGGTATATAGGATACAGAAAGGTTATAATGCACACTCTGCGCAGGTGGTGCTTAAGTCGGGAAACCTTGTGCAATTTTTGACCCCCCCCCCTCCAAAATAAAATATATTGCAGCCAGATATAATAGCCCTTAAAAGGGCTTTTGGGTCTTTTGAACAGAAAAACTAGCCCTGCCTAGCCAAATCCTATCCCTACACTATCTGTCCCTCCTTGCAGCAGCTCTCCCTGACTCAGACTGCTATATAGCACCCGATGACGCGTTCCCGGCCATCCAATCACTGTAATGCCAGTAGCCAACATGGCTAGGGCATTACAGTGAATGCCAGTACCTCCCCGCATGCTAATTGGGTAATTAGCATGCGGGGAGGGGGCTCGAGCACCGCCATGCTCAACCCAAATATCATATTCGGCCAAGCATGCTTGCTCATCACTAATAATGAAGTACGTCACTGAAAGACTGTAACCATCATGCGGTGTGCCTCTAGGACGTTCGTATCTTTTAGATACCACCAACATAAGAAAAAAAAAGTCACAAACGAGATCGGCGCCATCTGAAATTACTGACCATGTCCCCACGCAGACCAATAAAGTTCCTGTGTAATTACCGCTATATAGCCCGATCCTGAAGAGTTCATATAAAGTAAGTTTTTTATTATTATTATTGGGCTGACAGTTTTCGGGGATGAACCTTCTCATAAACAACTTGAACATACCTTGACGCTCCCAGCCCGTACAAAAATAGAAAAGTGACGACTCAGCAAAACCCGACATCAGCCCTAGGCTGGAGGCTGAAGACACACGACAGATGCGCCGCCCTGAGACCCGCAGGGCTGAGACAGTTATACAGAAAAAGACAAAATCTAGTAAAAGCTTTTAGAGGCCTCGGGCTCCGTCCTGAGCTGCTGCCTCAGAAATTAGATTTACACAGCAGACAGCAAATGAAGCATTTCTGCTTTATCTCAAATTGAAATTATGTAAGAATTACTAGCAGTCTGCAGTAAGGGTACACAGGGGAGGTAACCAGTTGGGGGTGTGTACCTGCACAGTCACTCTATCCAATCAGTGCTGCCATTCTCACACTGTGCAGGGACACCCCCCACAACCAGTTACCTCCCCTCTGTACCCTTACTGCAGACTGCTAGCAATTCATTCATAACTTCTAGTAGGAATAATAAAGGAACGGCACAACATAGAGCCATAAGAATAGATGCTCCAGAATTGTTATCACATGAGGAATGCATGAAGCTATTAAACCAGGCATGTCAGGAGCGGGGAGAGGTCCTCTTTAAAATTCGCTACTGTTAGAGTACGTGCAGAGGGAGGATTTTGGGCATGGGTTTGAGAGTGAATTCAGTGCCAAAATCTGTGCCGAACCTCAACTGAAACGAGTTCCCGCTATTTTTATGGGAGGTCACATGGTTTCCAAGACCACGTCCATTCTTGTTGCGGTTACCGCGTGAACCCCACAAAGCCGCAGCGGGAATAACTAGCAGTTTTCCATTCAATGAGTGGATCCACATGAAAATTCACGGCAGAAACCAGAGGACAGCGAAGCGGATTCTTCAAAGAATTTTGTCAATCATTGCTGGAACTCCGGAGTTACAGTCGGGGCTACAGATACAGTCTCATATGTCAGTTGTTTGTTGCATTTTTGCTGCTTTTTTAAAGAATTTTTCTAATGTTTTTTACAAAATTGTGCAGATTTCCCATCAAGAACTATCCAAAAAATATCTTGGAAATTTGTTATGTCAAATGTCTAACTGCGGAATGAAGAAATTATGCAATTTGTTTGCAAGTGTGACAAGTGGAATATTACAGCTGCTCTGGGTGTGACAGCAGTAAAAGACGTGATATACGTACTGCTCAAAATCAGGCTTTACAGGGGTTTTCCTATAAGCATGTTATTATGGTAAGTAGATAAGATAAGTCACATCATATTAATTGTTGGAGATCTGACCACTGGGACGACGCACCAAAAACAGAGGTCCGTTCGCATCTCTCCTGCACACTTCTTTCAGTCGGCTGCCATAGTATCCTGCACAGCGGGTAGTCGAGAGCATCGCTATGAGGGACAATGTAAGGATCATGGTGGTATAGGGAGCCTGGCACCCACTAATGAGGATGTTACGGCATAATCTAGTGATATAACAACTTCTACTGGGAAAATCCATTTATGTACAAGAATATAACTACTATAATACTGCTCCTATGTACAAGAATATAACTACTATAATACTGCTCCTATGTACAAGAATATAACTACTATAATACTGCTCCTATGTACAAGAATATAACTACTATAATACTGCTCCTATATACAAGAATATAACTACTATAATACTGCTCCTATGTACAAGAATATAACTACTATAATACTGTTCCTATGTACAAGAATATAACTATAATACTATACTGCTCCTAATACAAGAATATAACTACTATAATACTGCTCCTATGTAATAGAATATAACTACTATAATACTGCTCCTATGTACAAGAATATAACTACTATAATACTGCTCCTATAATACAAGAATATAACTACTATAATAATACTCTATATATACTGCTCCTATTATACAAGAATATACTATAATACTGCTCCTATGTACAAGAATATAACTACTATAATACTGCCTCCTATATACAAGAATATAACCACTATATTACTGCTCCTATGTACAAGAATATAACTACTATAATACTTCTCCTATGTACAAGAATATAACTACTATAATACTGCTCCTATGTAAAGCTCCTATGTACATATAACTACTATAATGCTCCCTATGTACAAGAATATAACTACTATAATACTGCTCCTATGTACAAGAATATAACTACTATAATACTGCTCCTATGTACAAGAATATAACTACTATAATACTGCTCCTATGTACAAGAATATACTACTATAATCTGCTCCTATGTACAAGAATATAACTACTATAATACTGCTCCTATGTACAAGAATATAACTCTATAATACTGCTCCTATGTACAAGAATATACTAGTAACTGCTCCTATGTACAGATATACTACTATAATACTGCTCCTATGTACAAGAATATAACTACTATAAACTGCTCCTATGTACAAGAATATAACTAGTATAATACTGCTCTATGTACAAGAATATAACTAGTATAATACTGCTCCTATGTACAAGAATATAACTACTATAATACTGCTCTATATATAACTACTATATATGTATATAAAGAATATAACTACTATAATACTGCTCCTATGTACAAGAATATAACTACTACTATAATACTGCTCCTATGTACAAGAAATATAACTACTATATACTGCTCCTATGTACAAGAATATAACTACTATAATACTGCTCCTATGTACAAGAATATAACTACTACTATAAATACTGCTCCTATGTACAAGAATATAACTACTATATACTGCTCCTCCTATGTACAAGAATATAACTACTATAATACTGCTCCTATGTACAAGAATATAACTACTATAATACTGCTCCTATGTACAAGAATATAATAACTACTATAATACTGCTCCTATGTACAAGAATATAACTACTATACATACTGTATATATAACTACTATATACTGCTCTATGTACAAGAATATAACTACTATAATACTGCTCCTATGTACAGAATATTAACTACTATAATACTGCTCCTATGTACAAGAATATAACTACTATAATACTGCTCTATGTACAAGAATATAACTACTATAATACTGCTCCTATGTACAAGAATATAACTACTATAATACTGCTCCTATGTACAAGAATTATAACTACTATAATATACTGCTCCCTATGTACAAGATATAACTACTATAATACTGCTCCTATGTACAAGAATATAAACTACTATAAACTGCTCCTATGTACAAGAAATATAACTACTATAATACTGCTCCTATGTACAAGAATATACTACTATAATACTGCTTCCTATGTAAAAGAATATAACTACTATAATACTGCTCCTATGTACAAGAATATATACTACTATAATACTGTCTCCTATGTATAAGAATATAACTACTATAATACTGCTCCTATGTACAAGAATATAACTGCTATAATACTGCTCCTATGTACAAGAATATAACTACTATAATACTGCTCCTATATACAAGAATATAACTACTATAATACTGCTCCTATGTACAAGAATATAACTACTATAATACTGCTCCTATATACAAAGAAATACTACTATATTACTGCTCCTATGTACAAGAATATAACTACTATAATACTGCTCCTATGTACAAGAATATAACTACTATAATACTGCTCCTATGTACAAGAATATAACTAACTATAATACTGCTCCTATGTACAGAATATAACTACTATAATACTGCTCCTATGTACAAGAATATAACTACTATAATACTGCTCCTATGTACAAGAATATAACTACTATAATACTGCTCCTATGTACAAGAATATAACTACTATAATACTGCTCCTATGTACAAGAATACTAAATACTGCTACTATGTACAAGAATATAACTATGCTCCTATGTACAAGAATATAACTAACTATAATACTGCTCCTATGTACAAGAATACAACTACTATAATACTGCTCCTATGTATAAGAATATAACTACTATAATCTACTGCCTCCTATGTACAAGAATATAACTACTATAATACTGCTTCCTATGTACAAGAATATAACTACTATAATACTGCTCCTATGTATAAGAATATAACTACTATATATACTGCTCCTATGTACAAGAATATAACTACTATAACAATACTGCTCCTATGTACAAGAATATAACTACTATAATACTGCCTCCTATGTACAAGAATATAACTGCTATAATACTGCTCCTATGTACAGAATATAACTACTATAATACTGGCTCCTATGTACAAGAATATAACTACTATAATACTGCTCCTATGTACAAGAACAAGAATAAACTACTATAATACTGCCTCCTATGTACAAGAATATAACTACTATAAATACTGCTCCTATGTACAAGAATATAACTACTATAATACTGCTCCTATGTATAAGAATATAACTACTATAATACTGCTCCTATGTACAAGAATATAACTACTATAATACTGCTCCTATGTACAAGATGTATAACTACTATACTACTTATGCTTATGTATACTGCTCCTATGTACTATATAACTGACTATAATACTGCTCCTATGTACAAGAATATAACTAATATAATACTGCTCCTATGTACAAGAATATAACTACTATAATACTATAATACTGCTCCTATGTACAAGAATATACTACTTATAATACTGCCTCCTATTACAAGAATATA
>ONZH01012837.1:0-19704 GCA_900303285.1 Rhinella marina
GGCAGTTTTTCTTGTATATGAAATTTTTACAGAACTTTTCAAAGAGTACGGAAAAATGTGAACTCTACTCAGCTTGTTGAATAGGACTCTACCTTCTATAAAACTGACCGTACTGAAAATTATGGTTATTTTCTTATATATTAAATAGGCTAATGACTGTGTTACCATCAGCTTCTAAGGAGCCAGTTTAAAAGTGACAATCAATATGGCTGCACTTTATTTAGTCACTTTTACAAAAATGGCCACTGATACTCAATAGAAAATTCTGTAATTAGAATATCTCTGTAAGTAGATGGAATATAATCATTAATGTTCTGATTTACTAAGATTTTACCAATTGTTATGGAAGAGCATTTCTGCAAGATTTCTAGTTCCGCTAATAATTACAGGGTTTGGAGGTCCTACTGAAAAAGCATCCTCCAGCCTTGTTACTTTTCATCTGATCACATTTTGCCCAGTCTTTTCCTTATCATAGGGTCATGAAAATTGGTCTTCTTGAAATTGGAGAGACCTGAAGGTCTTTGGATTTGCTTGTAAGTTTTGTGACTGTTGCTACATTATATCCTTGGTTACATAGTAACATAGTTTGTAAGGCCGAAAAAAGCCCTCTGTCCATCCAGTTCAGCCTGTTGTCCTACAAGTTGATCCAGAGGAAGGCAAAAAACCCTGTGAGGTAGAAGCCAATTTTCCTCACTTTAGGGGGAAAAATTCCTTCCCGACTCCAATCAGGCATCAGAATAACTCCCTGGATCAACGACCCCTCTCTAGTAACTATAACCTGTAATATTATTACCTCCAGAAATACATCCAGGCCTCTCCTGATCTCTTATAGTGAACTTACCATCACCACCTCCTCAGGCAGAGAGTTCCATAGTCTCACTGCTCTTACCGTAAAGAATCCTCTTCTATGTTTATGTACAAACCTTCTTTCCTCCAGACGCAGAGGATGTCCCCTCGTCACAGTCACAGTCCTGGGGATAAATAGATGATGGGAGAGATCTCTGTACTGACCCCTGATATATTTATACATAGTTATTACATCTCCCCTCAGTCGTCTTTTTTCTAAAGTGAATAACCCTAATTTTGATAATCTTTCTGGTCCCTGTAGTCCACCCATTCCAGTTATTACTTTTAGTTGCCCTTCTCTGAACCCTATCCAGCTCTGCTATGTCTGCCTTGTTCAACTGTACACAGTACTCCATGTGCAGTCTGACTAGTGATTTGTAAAGTGGCAGGACTATGTTCTCATCACAGACATCTATGCCTCTTTTGATGCAACCCATTATCTTATTGGCCTTGGCAGCAGCTGTCTGACACTGGTTTCTACAGCTTAGTTTGCTGTTCACTAAAATTCCTAGGTCCTTTTCCATGTCAGAGTTACCCAATGTTTTACCATTTAGTATGTACTGGTGACTTGCATTATTCCTTCCCATATGCATAACCTTACTTTTGTCAGTGTTAAACCTCATCTGCCACTTTTCTGACCAAGCCTCCAGTCTATCCAGATCCATCTATAGCAGTGCACTGTCCTCCTCTGTGTTAATTACTTTACACAGTTTAGTGTCATCTGCAAAAATTGATATTTTACTATGCAAACATTCTACAATATCATTAATAAATATATTGAAAAGAATAGGGCCCAATACAGACCCCTGTGGTACCCCACTAGTGACAGTGACCCAATCTGAGTATGTACCATTAATAACCACCCTCTGTTTTCTATCACTGAGCCAGTTACTTACCCACATACAGACATTTTCTCCCAGGCCAAGCATTCTCATTTTGTATACTAACCTTTTATGTGGTACAGTGGCAAATACTTTGGAGAAGTCCATATATACAACATCTATTGATTTGCTGCGGTCCAGTCTAGAACTTACCTCCTCATAGAAACTGATTAAATTGGTTTGACACGACCGATCCCTCATGAAGCCATGCTGATATGGAGTTATTTGCTTATTTTCATTGAGGTACTCCAAGATAGCATCTTTCAGAAAACCTTCAAACAGTTTACCCACAACAGAAGTTAAACTTACCGGCCTATAGTTTCCGGGCTCTGTTTTTGGACCCTTTTTGAATATTGGCACCACATTTGCTATGCACCAATCCTGTGGAACACTCCCCGTCAGTATAGAGTCCTTACATATCAGAAATAAGGGTCTGTCGATGATATTACTTAATTCTCTTAGCATACGGGGGTGTATGCCATCAGGTCCTGGTGATTTGTCTTTTTTAATCTTTTTAAGATGTTGCTGTACCTCTTCTGGGGTCAGAGAGGACACTTTTAAAGGGGAATTTACTTTTATACACTGCATTTCATCTGACAGTTTATTTTCCTCAGTGAATACAGTGGAGAAAAAGTTATTTAGTAGCTTCGCTTTCTCCTCATCGCTCTCTGCAACTCCCCCCTCATTACTCTGTAAGGGGCCGACACCTTCAGGTTTATACTTTTTAGTATTTATATAACTGAAGAACATTTTAGGGTTAGTTTTACTCTCTTTGGCGATTAATCTCTCGGTCTCTAGTTTGGCTGCTTTTATTTGTCTTTTACATATTCTATTTTTTTCCTTATAGTTTTTCAATGCTTCCTCGCTCTCCTCCTGTTTTAGTGATTTAAATGCTTTGTTTTTGTCATTTATTGCTTTCTTACCAGATTAAATCCCCTTTGATTGCAGCAGAAGGTTCTTGTACGCTTTGTGAAACATGGCCTTGTAGTTTTCAAGATCTCTGCTTTAGTCACTGAAGGAGAACTTCTATTGTTCAGGAAATCCAAACCTTCCCTAGTCATGTGATGAACACAGAGGGACAGAGCTCATTATATGACCAAACTCTGATTACAGTAATAAGCCGTGCACCTGCATCACAAGGACAGATTTTAAGTATAATCTCTTAGACCCACATGTTGACTTACCTGAAATGTCAACAGGTGGCCAGAGAAGGCTGGAGAATGGAGAAGAAGGGCATATGTTAGAAAATATCCAACCAATCTGTTACTGCCCCCAATAAGATTAGTACATTAACCTCTTGCTTCTCACAACATTCCTGTGACTGCATTGGTTACAATGTTATTTTATCTCCACCGACTTTATGAGCATTCACTACATCTATAGCAATGTCCTGTGTAACATAATTACAGTAGAAAGGTCACATTTTCTCACGAAGACAACACACTCTTCCTCTGCTGATCTCAATGGTCCATTATTTCATTGACTACAGGGTGCTCTTTCTTCAGTCATTTTATAAGTATGCCATTATCATACAGAGCCCTACCCTCTCTTATATAATCAGTGTGGAAAGGTCACTGCCCCCACAAAATCAGCACACTCACCTCATGCTGCTGTTAGCATCACTATGATTTCATGAGCCACAATTTTTCTATACCCACCCACTTTGTAAGCATGAGCCTATCATATAAAACCCAATCCTCTCTAACTAAATTCCATCAATGGAAAAGTCATTGCATGTCACAAGGTCAGCACACTCACCTCCTGCTGCTTACAGCACTCCCATAATTTAATTATCTACAGGGTGTTCTATTGCTTTGTGAGCAGGGTCCTATCACATACAGCCCTGTCCTCTCTAATTTTATTACCTGAGCAAACAGGTCACTGTCTCCCTCAAGGTCAGCACACTCACCTCCTGCTGCTCACAGCACCCTATGATTTCATTATCTACAGGGTGTTCTATTGTTTTGCGAGCAGGGTCCTATCACATACAGCCCTATCCTCTCTAATTTTATTACATGAGCGGACAGGTCACTGTCTCCCTCTAGGTCAGCACACTCACCTCCTGCTGCTCACAGCACCCTCATGATTTCATTATCTACAGGGTGTTTTATTGCTTTATGAGCAGGGCCCTATCACATACAGCCCTATCCTCTCTTAGGCCTCTTTCACACTAGCGGCAGCACAGATCCGGCACCTAAAGGGTGCCGACGGATCCGTACTGCCGCTGATACATGTGTGGAGCCGGAGCAGCGCTCCGGCCCCACACATGTTGACACAGACACAGAGAACATACATACACACACATACACACAAACACATACATACTCACATACTCCAGCCAGGGACGCCGGCAGCATGTCTTCACGCACCTCCTGCGCGCAGTGATGACGATTCCCCACAGCGCCCTCTGCTGGGCGCAGTGGGGAAACGTCATAGCTGCGCGCAGGAGGCGCGTGAAGACATGCTGCCGGCGTCCCTGCTTGGAGTATGTGAGTATGTATGTGTTTGTGTGTGTATGTGTGAGTATGTATGTCTGTATGTATGTCTGTATGTATTTCTTTATATGTGTAGCCGGATCCGGAATGACCCCCCATTGCAAGTCAATGGAGGACACATCCGGATTACTGGTGTGTCACACCAAACGGATCCGTCCCCATTGACTTGCATTGGGGGTCATTCCGGATCCGTCTTGGTGCGGATGCCTGGACCGGAGAGAAAACGGCAGCATGCTGCGGTTTGTTCTCCGGTCTGAAGACGGAATGTAATGCTTTCAGGAGCATTCCGTTGTCTTCAGTTCAGTTTTGTCCCCATTGAAAATGAATGGGGACAAAACTGAAGCGTTTTTTTCCGGGATTGAGCCCCTATGACGGAACTCAATACCGGAAATTAAAAATGCTAGTGTGAAAGTAGCCTTTCTTTACTACCTGAGCAAACAGGTAATTGCCTCCCTCAACATCAGCACACTCACCTCCTTCTGCTTGTTGCACTTCCATGATTTTATTATACATATGGTGTTCTATTGCTTTATGAGCAAGGCCCTATCACATACAACCCTATCCTCTCTGACTTTATTACCTGAGCCAACAGGTCACTGCCTCCCTCAAAGTCAGCACGATCACCTCCTGGTGCTCTCGACATTTTCATGACTGCATTGGCTATATCATGTTCTGCCTCCACCCACTTTAAGAGAATACCACTATCATGTGGACTCCTACTCTGTATAATTACATAAAGGAACAGGTCACTGCACTCCACAAAGTCAAAGCACCCCTCTTCTACTGTCCAAATCATTCCTATGTGTACAAAAGAATTCATATCTCTAGCTAGCTCTAGTTCAAAATTAATAGGTCTGATTTAATATTCTGTTGGTGTTATTTCTAGGTTGGTGTTACTCATAGTTTACTTTCACATTTCTCCTTTTTTACAGTGTGGGAATATGAAATATTTATGAGGCTCTTATAACTCACAGCTTGTCATTCACCCGTCAATCACCAGGCCATTTAACTTCACTGGGCTGTATAGCATTCGCTCTGAAGTGCATCCCTTGTCTAGTTCAATGCCTTTTTATATACACAAAGATTCGGCTGTCTATCCATTGAAGCTAACGAGTCCTGGCAAAAGACAAAGTTCAAACATTTTTCTGAGCTAACAGGAGCCCTCCCTGCCCCCCCCCCCCATTCTAGATGGATGGTTCTGCTGTGCGGAGGAGGGAAGCTTTAATCGGGATCCATGCAATGATGAATGAATTCATGTGTTCATGTACATGTCAAATCAGTGCAGTCACAACATGTTACTGTGCATCAACTTCAAGGAACCTTGGGATTATCTCTACATGTGCTGGACAACATAAAATGTCTAGTTCTCCCAGGTGAACTTACAAGGTTGGAGGCACAAAAATAAGCATACTTTTGTGAATGCTTTGTATTGTCATTTTCACTGTATACATATTTAGAAATTTTAGCAAATTTATGATTACATTGTAATATTTCTTCAGTTTGATACGATTCATAGATCTGTTCTGCTTTGATGGGTTGTTCTGCCCCACTTTTTAAATATTTTTTTGCCATAGGTTAAACAAATAGGTCATTGCCTCCTTCAAGATCAGATCACCCCTCTCCTTCTGTCATCATTGCAATGATGTGATCGGCTACAAGATGTTTTATCTTCACACATTTGACAACCCAGTCCCTATCATATAAAGCCCTGCCCTCACTAATATAATCAAATTAAGAAATGGGTCACTGCCCCCTGTAAGATCAGCACAATCCTCTTCTGTCGCTGTTCCCTTCTATGGCAACAAGTTGTTTTACGTGCACCCACCTTATGGCACTGCTACACAATGTTCTATCTCCATTCACTTCATGGCACTAACATTATCACCTACTTCTTGGCTCTAACGGGTCATTGTATCCCTCAAAATCAAGACACTCATCTTCTTGATTAGCTACAAGATGATCTATTCCCTCCTCCACTTCATGAATCACATGAATCTCTGTGCTTATTAACCTAATCAAATGAGTTAACAGGTCACTACCTCTGACAAGATCAGAACACTCCTCTTCTGCTGCTAAAATCACTTCTTTGAACCAATTGGCTACATGTTTTTTTTTTTTACCTCACCTAATTTATTGAATCTTCCCTAACACATAGAACCCTGCCTTTACAGACATAATTAAATGAGTGAAGAGGTCACTAGATCAGACAAGACAAGATCAGAACACTCTTCTTCTGCTGTTAAAATCACTTCTTTGAACCAATTGGTTACATGTTTTTTTGTTGTTGTTTTTTTTTACCTCGCCCAACTTATTGCATCTTCCCTAACATAAAACCCTGCCTTTGTGGACATAATCAAATGAGTGAAGAGGTCACTGCCTCCTACTAGATCAACACACTATTGTCTAGCTGCTACATTGTGTTTCCGAGTGTTAATAAAAAAATAAAATAAAAATAAATCAGACATACCGTATCAATTGGAATGTAGATAGTTCTTGATATTGCTCAGGTTTACCAGAGGATCTGATTGATGGGACTCTGATTGATGGGAGCTACTGAGTACGTATGGCCACCAGCATTGAACTCATTTCAACTCACTGTTGAAAAGAAAATGAAGAGAACAGCAGGGGGTGCCATAACATGCTTCTAAGAGCAATATCTAGAGTCTTTTTGAAAAATTGAAAAAAAAAATTGAAATATTGTTTTGCGTGACCTAACAGATTTGCCGGAATTTTGAGTAATATGCCCTTTTATTGCAAATTATCGTAGCCTGTCCATTTCATTGGACAAGTCATGCGAAGTTATCGTTGAGTATGGCGCAATACATTCCCCGTCCACTGTTTATAGAGGATTTTCTAGCATGGTTTGCTATTTCTTTTTGTTACGGTTGTTTGTAGAAATCTTTATTCTCCCGAGTACTTATCTAACCAGAATCTCATAGTTGAGGTTGAACTTATAGTGAACTTTCCAAGGGTTTCTTTGGCTCTCTCAATCTGATTCTTTCAGATTCAATTTCAGAGTGATTCTAATCAGGCCGACGTAAAATAAAGCAAAGAAAAATCACTTATTCCCCTCTCGCCTGAAGCGAGATTCTCTTTCCGTTAACAAACTGTTTGTGCTTTGCAATGTCCAAGAAATTGCAAAGTCAAGATCGAGAAATGTAAATTGTAATATCATTCAAGGAGGGAAGGTGTGAACGAAATATAATGATGGGGGAAGCGGTTTCATCACAGAAGATGATGGGAGTAGAAAGACCACATGCTGTGCATCGGGTTTCTAGCTGGACTGTGGGTACAATATATATCAGTGATCTGCAAAAAGTGCCTTAACCCCTACCCGACTTCCACCGTGCATGTACAGCAGATGTTTGGTCTCTAAAAATGATGCCCGGCCACCACAGCTGCTGGGGTTCTGCTGTTTCACACAGCAGACACCTGGGGCTAATGTCTGCCCTTGGTAGATATTTAATTCCTCAGATGTTGTGGTCAATTTTGACCAAGGCATCTGACGCGGCTTTCCACGGGAGCATTTTCCTCCTGGGCTCTAAATGGCTCACCCGCGTGGTGATCGGGGAAGCTGTTATTTCCTTGGGATAGACTCAGTCCCTCTGAAGTATCTGAGACTACCACAGTATTAGTTCCTGTGGAGGCCTGTAGGTGTCAGGGCTTCACAGGAACACAGAGCTTCATTCACACATCCGTATTTTGTTTCCGTGTCCGTTCCGTTTTTTTTTTTTGCTGACCGTATGTGGAACCGTTCATTTCAACAGGTCTGCAAAAAAAAACAGAAGGTACTCCGTATGCATTCCGTTTCTGTATGTCCGTATTTCTGATAGAACATGTCCTATTCTTGTCCGTTTTGCTGACAAGGATAGGCATTGTTACAATGGATCCGCAAAAAAAAACGGAAACACGGTCCACAAGTGGTCCACTTACCATAAAAGACAAAAAAGTGTGAAAATTGGCAGAAACTGACGGCTATGGGAATGATGTTATTTACATGGGACTGTATTTAGAGGGGGCTGGAGAGATGGTGTGATGTTATTTACACAGGAGGGAAATAGCTTTATTTACATGGGACTGTATGGCGGAGGGGCTGAGGAATTATAATTTCTGAGGACACTAAAGGGAGGAATATAACTACAGTGGGCACTTCAGGGTGAGCATTATAACAGTAGGGGGAGCAATATAAATACTGGGGGCACTGTAGGGGTATTATAAATCCAGGGGACATTATAGGTGTTCTTATTACTACTGGGGCTCGATAGGAGTGTCTTATAGATCTGCCTTATTTCTACTAAGAGCACTATGGGGGGCCTTATTACTACTGAGGGGTCTGTACAGAGCTTTATTACCAATGGGGGAACAATAGGGGGCCTTATTACTACTGGAGGCTCTGTGAGGGCATTATTAATACTGGAGGACTCTTCTATTAATGGGGACAATTTTGGGGAGCATTATCAGTGCTGCGGTCACTGTAGGGTGCAGTGTTACTCATGACGAAATTACTATTGGTAGGACTATTACTATGGGGGCACTATTTTTTCTGCTGGATAGTATTTGGGGGTATTGGGGGGGCGCAGCGAGGAGCAGGGACTCCAGGTTGGGAGATGATGATAGAAATGTGAGGAAGCTAAGATGTCTGTGTGTCCCACTCTTCAGAGACGAGGAGCGGCTGAGAGAAGTTGTCTGGACTAAGTGGAGAAGATGATGACAGAGAAGATCTACATCAGAGGAGACATCACCTGGGAGGCCCTGGATGTGAGGTGTGCTGTATAGCAGGGTTGGGGCGAGGGTCGACATATTCATTGGGGCTTGGGCCCCGGATCTTTTGAGACCCTAGCAACGCCCCTGGACTCTTCCCTCTAAGGGAACAACTTTTAGCAAATGAGGCAGTGGGAAAATGGCCGAAGGGTCATTGAAAAGGGTTTAGGGGCCTCGTTTGATTCTTGCTATGGGGCCCTTATTTCTCTATGTACGCCACTTACTGTCACCCTTATATACACTGCACAAACATGCCTCATATACAGTGCAGAAACCTGCCCCGTACACATTGCAGACACATGCCCCACATATAGAGAGCAGAAACTTTCCTCATAAATAATGTAGACACATTCGCTTAATATACACTGCAGGAACTTTCCCCACATATGTACTGCACCCACGTGCCCCTCACATTCAATGCAGAAACATGCCCCATATACTGTGCAGCCACGTGCTGTGCCATATTTTGCCAGGACAGGGCCTTATCAAAAGTGCAAACAATTCCTCTCCTCCCTTGTTGACTCCTCTCTTCCAGCATGTTTGTTCGTAGCATAGTTTTTTCCCTGTGCATTGTCATGTGGAGCCAAGAAGGGCCAAGTACGAGGAATGTGGTGTTTTTTTTTTTTTTGCACTATAAAGTAGTTTCATACCTATAATATGGCTATGAAATACTACCTGTCATTACATGCATCTAACAAAGCTGCAAAAAATGTGAAATAAACATTTCCGATTAACCTGTGACTGAATATCAATGTAATTCCACAGAAATTGCATAATCATATAGAGGCATTTACATACGGCAAGTCCCTGCTATGCCCCCGTATGAGCCCAGAATACCATTAATAGATTATTGTTCATTGGACAGATAGGACAGACGTGTGTGACAGCCTCGGTGACAGAGGTAATAGAAATCTGATTGGCAGAGTCTCGTCACTTGACATTTTAATAAAGTTCTGAACATATTTTAATTATTTGCGTTGGAGATGTCAGTTTGGCGTTATATTAATAATGATAAGGACAGCAAAATCATCTTGTCTCCTGTCTGGCAGAGGTTTAGATTTTTATAGGGCAATCGTTTTCTTCCAAAGGACAAAAGTGATTTTTAATAAGTATTACATATTTTATTTTCTAGGGAGAGCTCATTGTGATTCATGGGGGGGGTGGCGGCACTTAATAGGAGGGCATTTAATTAAAATCTTTACACAAAAGGTGAAAAATGTATCGTGGCAGGAACGGAAACAGACAACTGAGCGCTCCCCTGCAAAAGCGGCATGTGAAACCCAAACCTGCATATCTACGGTTTATATTCTCTCAGCTCATAGATTGTAAGCTCCTCACTCCCAGTGCTTCAATTGTATATTAGCCGGTTACGTTGTGATGTCTTTTGTTTTTTACATGAACCCTCTGAACTGTAAAGCGCTGCGGAATATGGTGGCGCTATATGAATAAATATTATTATTATAACATAAATGAATAATGACTATGCAAACATCATAACCTGCAGTAACCCAGTGGATCACTGCAAAGGGTTAATATAATGCTAAAGAGTTAACCTTATACTACAAAGTTAAGTGTTGTGATGCATGGTTGAAGTACTTATTGTGCTATACACTACATAGGTCCCAAATGGTTATGGTATGGGTAACAAATGGTTAACACTGACAGCCAAGTTTCTGTTTAGGCTGTGCTTCTCCACTCTACCTCTCCCACTAGAAGGTTCTAGTTCAGCTACAAATTATATATAAGGAGAGCAGTCAGAGCCCCTAGTGTTCTGCAGATAAGGACCGGTGTTTAGTAAAAGAGACGCTGCCAGACTGTACGAGTGACCAGAAGAAGACGCTGAGATGGAGATATCCTACCACAGATCCTGGGTCACCAGCCCTGTGACCAAGGAGCCAGCCAGATTACTGAACCACAGACTCTGGGCCATCAACCTTTTGGCCAGGGTACCAGCCTTCTGAGAGAGAGAGGGACAGCTAGCTCAGGCCTTTCCTCAGCACAGAACCTTCTTCTGCCAAGGAGGAGACTCATCTCAGTACTTTGCCTTTACTGTTTTGCACTTGAGTTCCTCCAGTAAAGAAGCTCACTGGTTTACTGCAGACCCTGACTCTCTGCACTTATTTCCCACTGGGGTGTGCAGGAGCCGGTGCAGAGGATGGGAGTGGTAGTAGCCCTGATGAGGTGTTGTGTCATGGTGTACTCCCTCAGGCTGCTGCTCCCTGTGTTCTGACGCCCTCAATCCGTCTGTGTGAACTAGTTGTCAGACAGCTAAACTTTTTCATATCAATTCATTGAGCTGGACACAGGGGGATCCTTTTCAACTTTTATTAATAAGATCGGTGTAAAACTACAAGAAAATAACAGTATTCAGTACAAAGTATGCAGCATATCTCAGTACATCACATTATTTAGATACATGGATTATACAGCATAGTGAATGGAAGTGACAGCTGAAAGACAGAAGAGATAGCTCTGAAGACATGAGCACTAGAAAGCTATTAGTGACAATACAGGGAATTATAGTAACTCACCGACTGTGCTATGATGAGGAAAACAACAGAAAAACTAACTGTCTAATGGAGAGACACAGTGAGTCAGCCTTGCATGTGGAAAGATGGCTGCTGAAGAGGAAGGGGACTGGACTAAACAAGGCATGATGGGAAGCTATGGAAGCCTGAAAAGGAAAATGTTAGTCTGCACAGAAACATGAGGCAGAGTAAAAGAGGCTGCAATACAAGAACATATCAACAGGTGGAGCTGTTGGCTAACTAATTAGAAATATTCCTGAGAAGGCATAACACCCTGGGGTTCAATGCAGTGGAAAGGTAGTTTGAAGAATCAGGCAAGAAGTAAATTAATTCTATCTTTACTTACAGTACTACAAAATATAACTTGTAGCACATTCAGCAATAACAGGTACAAGGTGCAGTTTCTGGCACCAGATGAGAAGGTATGGTGGCTGGTTGGATGTCAATTGATTGGCACTAGCAGGTACTTATGGATATAGGTGTCCACTTAATACAGGCGTGATTTTAGTCTGACCTAGTGGTGCGTTAGATGATGGGTGTCTTAGCTATAGTCCCTCACCTTCAGCAGTGTCTGTAAAGCTGTAATTTCACTGATGACTCTGTCTTATTTTACTGATGCTTTCTGGAAGCAGAATTCTTAATTCTGCTGATCTCTCTGGAGTGTTGGTCTCACAGGAGAAGTGGATCTGGTCCCTAGGAGTAGGATCTCTGACATGTGCTTCCTTTCTCTTCACTGTCTGAACTGGAATCCCCCCCCCCCCCGCCCACCAACCTCCCCTGGCAGGAAGTAGGACCAGCCCAGTCCTACCAAGAAGAAAGGAACAGATTGGTTTTCCCTGTTCAGGCCAATCATTGCCAACCATTCCTCCACTAGTGAAATATACAGCCAATACACAAACATAACAATACTGTATATACTGTATATAATAAAACATGAACAATTGCAGATACCCTGACACCTTACCATCAACTCCAGACAGTACCTGGTAAAACTTAAACGGTGTCCAGGCAGGGCCGGCCTTTGGGGTGTGCGACCCGTGCGGTTGCACAGGGCGCTTCACTTCTGGCCAGTTAATGGCCCGGCCTGCTCCTGTACAGCTGCACTTGCAGGGCCGTGCCCTGCAAGTGCCGCACAGTTGGGGGCGGCGGTGGGGCAGAGGGAGGGGCAGTGGGGCAGAGGGAGATGAGCGCTTCCATTGTGGAAGCGCTCATCTCCATAGCGCTCATCTCCATAGCGCTCATCTCCGTACAGCTCCTGTGTCCCGTGCTGTACGGCTCAGGCGGCGCGATGACGTCATCGCGCCGCCTGAGCTGGCCTCTGATAGGCTGCAGGCGCTAGGCCTGCAGCCTATCAGAGGCCAGCTCAGGCGGCGCGATGACGTCATCGCGCCGCCTGAGCCGTACAGCACGGGACACAGGCCGGAAGAGGCCTGCATCGCTTCGCTGCCGGCTCCATGGAGGTAAGTAAGTGTTTATTTTTTTATTGTTGCAGTCACGGAGGCACTGGGGGCATTTTTATTGGCACATGGGGGCATTTTACTGGCACATGGGGCACTGGGGGCATTTTTACTGGCACATAGTGGCATTTTACTGGCACATGGGGGCACTGGGGGCATTTTACTGGCACTGGGGGCTTTTTTACTGGCACATGGGGGCACTGGGGGCATTTTTATTGGCACATGGGGGCATTTTTATTGGCACATGGGGGCACTGGGGGCATTTTTACTGGCACATAGTGGCATTTTACTGGCACATGGAGGCACTGGGGGCATTTTACTGGCACTGGGGGCTTTTTTACTGGCACATGGGGGCACTGGGGGCATTTTACTGGCACTGGGGGCATTTTTTACTGGTACAAGGGGGCATTTCTATTGGCACATGGGAGCATTTACTGGCACTGGGGGCATTTTTACTGGCACATGGGGCACTGGGGCATTTTTACTGGCACATGGGGGCATTTTACTGGCACATGGGGGCACTGGGGGCATTTTACTGGCACTGGGGGCATTTTTACTGGCACAAGGGGGCACTGGGGGCATTTTACTGGCACTGGGGCATTTTTATTGGCACATGGGAGCATTTTACTGGCACATGGGGCACTGGGGCATTTTTACTGGCACATGGGGCATTTTACTGGCACATGGGGGCACTGGGGCATTTTACTGGCACTTGGGGGCATTTTTACTGGCACATGGGGGCACTGGGGGGCATTTTTCTGGCACATGGGGGCACTGGGGCATTTCTTACTGGCACATAATTTGGGGGGCATCTATGGGGGTGGGACACTTTTTACTGGCACATGATTTTGGGGGGAATCAATGGGGGGAACTTCTGGCACATTATTGGGGTGTTTCTTACTGGGCACATAATTTGGGTGAAATTTTGGGGGCACTTCTGGCACATTATTGGGGGGGCACTTACTGGCACATTGGAAGCATTATTACTTCTGGGGCACAGTGGGGACATTAGTACTGTTGGGGGCACTATTACTAACAAGTGCACTCTGGCAGAGAATTATTAGTTGGGACTTGGCACTATTACTGTGGGGGCACCCTGGCACAGTATCAGTGCAGTTATTTCTGGGGAGCGTTATGTTTACACTATTACTGTATGACGTTAGTACTGTCACTCGGGGGGGGGGGGGGGGGGGGGGACGCCGAGAGAAAGTTTCGCACAGGGCGCCATCTACCCTAAGGCCGGCCCTGTGTCCAGGGGACCCGGAACCATCTAAAACCCAGCAACTGCACAACCCATTGGTTTCAGTCAGAACCATGTAATGCTTAGCATCTCCTTTGGTGGCACTGCAGGGAAATTAAACACTTACTTCCAGATTTCTACACAGATCAATGTCACAAACCAGCGGGTGTGAACTCACTGTGCCTCTTGTCCTACCTCCTCTAAGGGCGTTGTCTAAGTGAACCCCTCGATCTTCACAATACCCCTGATGGGGGGGATAGATTTTCTGAGGGGAACACCAGGTCGCTACCTCCTGAGGAGGATAGGCACATGAGGCAGCTGGTCCAGGAGGACCAGGAGGTACCTGCGAAGGTACCATAGGTACAGCGGTGGTCAGAGGGCCGAGTCGTCACCAGGAGCAACAATGCAGGACCGAAGGATGAGGCAGAGGCAAAGTCAGAAAGGTAAAGGGTCAGGCAGGCAGCACAGGTACAGGTCAGGCAATCCGGCTCGGCAACAAGAAGGTCTAAGCAAGCAGGCAGGGATGAAGCAGGTAGCAGAATCCGGGAACACAAGCACGAATCAGGAACACAGGAATTCGACCAGGAATAGTAGCAACCAAACAAGACACAAGGACCTTGACACTGAAGCATCTGGGAAGAGGGCTGAGCCCCTTATATATGAGCAGGAGGGCTAGGGTTGGTCAACAAGGTCACATGATCCAACCCACATGATCCAACATGCGTTGGCCCTAAAGGGAGTGATGCAGGGAACAAGCATGTTGCAGCCAGGGCTGAAAGGAAACTCCAGAGTGGATCCCAGAGCAACAGCCTTACACAGACAGAGCCCAGGACTGCAGCGGTGAACGGGAAGCACAAGCAGCAGATCACCGCTGAACACAGCGCCCAGGACCGCGGCGATTTTTACAATTAAAATCAATCACTTTGGGTTCCAGTAGCAAGACAACATCTAATCAGTTCTTCATCTCGAGAATGTTTTCTGAAGAAAGGTTTGTCAAAAATGGACCTCCCCTTTAAGCTATATTTACTACTGTGTTTATATCCAGCTACAATCATTTAGATTTTCAATGAAAAATCACACGCGCATGTCTCTCTTTCAGTGCTTTAATTATCATTTTCTTTCCTTTCATATTTTTTTTGCATTCTCAGCAAAGTTTTTTTCTCCATACATATATACACTAACCTGGAATCGAAGTTTTAATTGCTCCGTGCGCCATACATCTTGTAACATTTCACCCGCTGGCATTCCGTGGTTTCCATGACACCCAACTGTACAAAAATAGATAACTGCGTCTGCAAGCCTTTCCTGTGCGAGGTCCTGGAACTATCCATATTCCCGGTGTGTTATACGTACACCTTAATAAGATCCTGCACTTACCCCTCTGCACAGAATGTGACCTCCGCACGCCCGCTGCCGCTTTACCATGACAATATTGGGACGTACAATGTTTTTAATAATCCACGCCGCAGTCCATCCGGAAAAATTCCTCTAAATCAGGTTTTCATTATACTATTTAACCCCTTGGTAAACATACTCTGCTGGAGTCTAGTAACGAATCCATACGTTTGGGGTGTGTTCACACATTGCAGTCAAATAAAAAAAGTTTTGCAGCAATTACCTCAAAATTGTGGTAAGACCACAACATTTTGCTACAATTTCATGATAATCTCAGCAAAAAAGTACCACTATACTAAATATGAATGCAGTATTATATTACTGTGTGGGGGGATATGGAAAACATTGGAGTCACAAGTTGGGGTAGTGCGTTCTGAAGTGGAGTGACAGCCACGGCCATAGTAATTCCTGGGTCTATGGTTTTAAGGGACAATCCTGGGCCTGGAAAAGCCAAGATGGTTCTCTGAATGAATACAGCTTCCATTGACTTTCTTGCATACAGTGAGCTCCCTTTAGTGGCAGCTGTAAGCAGAAAGAATTTGATCATTTCACTCAGGCTGTGTAAAGGAGAGAGGAGATTTTGAAATAGTTCTGACCCCTATAACATACACACATATATATATATATATATATATATATATATATATACAGTCATGGCCAAAAGTTTTGAGAATGACACAAATCTTCTATTTTCACATGATCTGCTGCCCTCTGGTTTTTATGTGTGTTTGTCAGATGTTTTTATCACATACAGAAATATAATTGCAATCATATTATGAGTAACAAAAGCTTATATTGACAGTTAGAATGAGTTAATGCAGCAAGTCAATATTTGCAGTGTTGACCCTTCTTCTTCAGGACCTCTGCAATTCCTCCCTGGCATGCTCTCAATCAACTTCTGGACCAAATCCTGACTGATAGCAGTCCATTCTTGCACAATCAATGCTTGCATTTTGTCAGAATTTGTAGGTTTTTGTTTGTCCACCCGTCTCTTGATGATTGACCACAAGTTCTCAATGGGATTATGATCTGGGGAGTTTCCAGGCCATGGACCCAAAATCTCTATGTTTTGTTCCCTGAGCCATTTAGTTATCACCTTTGCTTTATGGCAAGGTGCTCCATTCATGCTGGAAAAGGCATTGTTGATCGCCAAACTGCTCTTGGACGGTTTGGAGAAGTTGCTCTCGGAGGACATTCTGGTCCCATTCTTTATTCATGGCTGTGTTTTTAGGCAAGACTGTGAGAGAGCCGATTCCCTTGGCTGAGAAGCAACCCCACACATGAATGGTTTCAGGATGCTTTACAGTTGGCATGAGACAAGACTGGTGGTAGCGCTCACCTCGTCTTCTCCGAATAAGCTGTTTTCCAGATGTCGCCAAACAATCGAAAAGGGGATTCATCAGAGAAAATGACTTTACCCCAGTCCTCAGCAGTCCACTCCCTGTACCTTTTGCAGAATATCAGTCTGTCCCTGATGTTTTTCTGGAGAGAAGTGGCTTCTTTGCTGCCCTCCTTGAGACCAGGCCTTGCTCCAAGAGTCTCCGCCTCACAGTGCGTGCAGATGCACTCACACCTGCCTGCTGCCATTCCTGAGCAAGCTCTGCACTGCTGGTAGCCCGATCCTGCAGCTGAAACACTTTTAAGAGACTGTCCTGGCGCTTGCTGGTCTTTCTTGGGCGCCCTGGAGCCTTTTTGGCAACAATGGAACCTCTCTCTTGAAGTTCTTGATGATGCGATAGATTGTTGACTGAGGTGCAATCTTTCTAGCTGCGATACTCTCCCTGTTAGGCCATTTTTGTGCAGTGGCAATGATGACTGCACGTGTTTCTTTAGAGATAACCATGGTTAACAGAAGAGAAAACAATGATGCCAAGCACCAGCCTCTTTTTAAAGTGTCCAGTGGTGTCATTCTTACTTAATCATGACAGATTGATCTCCAGCCCTGTCCTCATCAACACCCACACCTGTGTTAATGGAGCAATCACTGAAACGATGTTAGCTGGTCCTTTTAAGGCAGGGCTGCAATGATGTTGAAATGTGTTTTGGGGGATAAAGTTCATTTTCGAGGCAAATATTGACTTTGCAAGTAATTGCTGTTAAGCTGATCACTCTTTATAACATTCTGGAGTATATGCAAATTGCCATTATAAAAACTGAAGCAGTAGACTTTGTAAAAATTTATATTTGTATCATTCTCAAAACTTTTGGCCATGACTGTATATATATATCTCTCAAGTAAAGAGACAACACTCTGTCATCATTTCTATCCATATCATTTGTAATTCACAACCAATGTCCAGGCCTTAGTTTAGGTGCCTCTTTCAGGATGGCCTGGTGCACTGGACAGCTAGGCGGTACTACATCGTCTATGAAATATGGTGCCACCAGTAATTTCACCACCTCAGACCACCATTTTGATGTTTTTGTGTTAATGAGCATCAGCTATTCACAAGTCAAGGAATCTACCATGGAGCTTCATAGCAGGAAATAAGTAAAACCATAACAGGATATGTCAACAGAAGTTTTTGATTAATTTCTGGTAGCAAAAAGTGCACATTTTCTGTCACTATTCTGGAGGTCAGAATAGGGTGGAGGACAGGGGTCCTTCTAGATCATCAATTTGGGATTATATTTGGTCAGGAATGGTGCAACAAACACAACATAAAGAACATAATTATAATTGATGGTGTAAACTTTTTCAGGACAAGCACAGGACTTTTAAAAAATATGGCAAATTGCTCTGCTCCCTCATTAATATCATGCATTTTTACATGTGTATTCCTGAAATATTCCTGGGAGTCTAGAGCAGGGATTCTCAACCTGCAGTCCTCCAGCTGTTGTAAAACTAAACTCCCATCATGCCCTGCTGTAGGCTGATAACTGTAGGCTGTCCAGGCATGCTGGGAGTTGTAGTTTTGCAACAGCTGGAGGGCTGCAGGTTGGGCATCCCTGGTCTAGAGGACCTAGTAGGTTAATACTTAGTACCTGAGGTGGATACTTTTGATCCATTACCCATGGTGATCTAGAGGGGTTATGGGTTAATTAATATTTAATCTCGAGGATATCTAGTCTAGTGAGGTTAAATTGATTTTATAATATTAAATCTAAGGGCCCAATCACACGGCTGTGTGAATGGGGCCCGCATCTATTTCCGCAAGTTCTATTCCGCATTCATTTCAATGGGCGGCATTTGATCTTACCGAGTCGCGGCTCCGCGAAAAAATATAGAAAAATGTCCTATTCTTGTCCGCATTTGCGGATAAGAATAGGCATTTTGTGTGGGATGCTGGCCATGTGTGTTCTGCAAATTGCAGAACACACACTGGTCGGCATCCGTGGTTTTGTGGATCTGCATCTTTGTGGATCCACAACACCAGGGCCGTCTGAACGGCCCCTAAATGAACAGATTATGATACAAAATCCAAGGGGCGTAGCTAAAGGCTTGGGCCCCCCTTCCTTCAGTGGTTTGGGGTCAGGGGAGCACATAGCCTTCATGATGAGGCAAAAATTGAAACGGCACCCCCTAATGCCAAAATCTCAACCTAACCCCCTCCAGCCAGAGGTGTAACTTGACTAGTATGCACTTTCTATAATACCGGTGTCTTCTTATGTGGTACAAGGGTCTTTGGGCCCCCTCAGGCTCCTGGGCCCATTAGCGACTGCTACCTCTGCACCCCCTATAGCTACGCACCTGCATGTGACAGCCGCAGCCAATCACTGGCTATCAACACCTGGGAGGTCTCCATGATTGGACGCAGTGGTCACATGTAATGTTGATCGAGCACCCAGGTGCTCGGGTGCTCTGGCCGAGCACTCAGGGGTGCTCGAGTGCTCAGCCGAGCACCCGAGCGTAATTGAAGTCTATGGGACTAAACTAGGCACCCCCCGCTCGGAAGAGTAAAATTAAAAAAAAGGACACAGACATTACTTACCTTCCAGCAGGAAGACGCTGCGCAGAGTGGACGGATCCGTCATGAACGCCATTGAAAGTCAATGGTGGACGGATCCGTTTACTATTGTGTCACACCAAACGGATCCGTCCCCATTGACTTGCATTGGGGTCATGACGGATCATCTTGGTGCGGGGAGGGGACTCGAGCT